>CM062059.1:35786066-36086066 GCA_030954485.1 Citrullus mucosospermus | reverse complement strand
TCCACGTCCATCAAACTGAGCCTCCCAAGTTGCTAGGAGTGAAATTTCGGCACCTTTTGAGACAGGCCGAAATTTGGTCAATTTTGGGTGGCGCATAGCCTAATTTAGCTCCTTTTTCGTACGATTTTCGTCCGACATTTTTTCGAGCCTCGAGCCGCGCTCCTCTCGGCTTGAACTTTGTATCCACGCGTCAAGGACTCGTCGAGGAACGTGAAACAAATTTGTTTGGCCCATAATCTCTCAGATAAGAGGGCGTACTAGACACATAAACATGTACGAAAACGTTGCACGAACGGCGTCAAGGTCCCCAAAAAAAAAACTGAGTCCGGGGCATCATTTGTCGATTTTTTTTTGGGCGAAACCTCCACGTCGATCAAACTGAGCCTCCCAAGTTGCTAGGAGTGAAATTTCGGCACCTTTTGAGACAGGCCGAAATTTGGTCAATTTTGGGTGGTGCATAGCCTCATTTAGCCCCTTTTTCGTACAATTTTCTTCCGACATTTTTTCGGGCCTCGAGCCGCGCTCTTCTCGGCTTGAACTTGGTATCCACGCGTCAAGGACTCGTCGAAGAACGTGAAACAAATTGGTTTGGCCCATAATCTCTCAGATAAGAGGGCGTACCAGACATATCAACATGGACGAAAACGTTGCACGAACGGCGTCAAGGTCCCCAAAAAAAAAAACTGAGTCCGGGGCATCATTTTTCGATTTTTTTTGGGCGAAACTTCCACGTCCATCAAACTGAGCCTCCCAAGTTGCTAGGAGTGAAATTTCAGCACCTTTTGAGACAGGCCGAAATTTGGTCAATTTTGGGTGGCGCATAGCCTAATTTAGCCCCTTTTTCGTACGATTTTCGTCCGACATTTTTTCGGGCCTCGAGGCGCGCTCTTCTCGGCTTGAACTTTGTATCCACGCGTTAAGGACTCGTCGAGGAACGTGAAAAAATTTTTTTGGCCCATAATCTCTCAGATAAGAGGGCGTACCAGACACATCAACATGGACGAAAACGTTGCACGAACGGCGTCAAGGTCCCCAAAAAAAAAACTCAGTCCTTGACATCATTTTTCGATTTTTTTAGGGCGAAACTTCCACGTCCATCAAACTGAGCCTCCCAAGTTGCTAGGAGTGAAATTTCGGCACCTTTTGAGACAGGCCGAAATTTGGTCAATTTTGGGTGGCGCATAGCCTAATTTAGCTCCTTTTTCGTACGATTTTCGTCCGACATTTTTTCGGGCCTCGAGGCGCGCTCCTCTCGGCTTGAACTTTGTATCCACGCGTCAAGGACTCATCGAGGAACGTGAAACAAATTTGTTTGGCCCATAATCTCTCAGATAAGAGGGCGTACCAGACACATAAACATGTACGAAAACGTTGCACGAACGGCGTCAAGGTCCCCAAAAAAAAAACTGAGTCCGGGGCATCATTTTTCGATTTTTTTTGGGCGAAACTTCCACGTCCATCAAACTGAGCCTCCCAAGTTGCTAGGAGTGAAATTTTGGCACCTTTTGAGACAGGCCGAAATTTGGTCAATTTTGGGTGGCGCATAGCCTAATTTAGCCCCTTTTTCGTACGATTTTCGTCCGACATTTTTTCGGGCCTCGAGGCGCGCTCCTCTCGGCTTGAACTTTGTATCCACGCGTCAAGGACTCGTCGAGGAACGTGAAACAAATTTGTTTGGCCCATAATCTCTCAGATAAGAGGGCGTACCAGACACATAAACATGTACGAAAACGTTGCACGAACGGCGTCAAGGTCCCCAAAAAAAAAACTGAGTCCGGGGCATCATTTTTCGATTTTTTTTGGGCGAAACTTCCACGTCCATCAAACTGAGCCTCCCAAGTTGCTAGGAGTGAAATTTCGGCACCTTTTGAGACAGGCCGAAATTTGGTCAATTTTGGGTGGCGCATAGCCTAATTTAGCCCCTTTTTCGTACGATTTTCGTCCGACATTTTTTCGGGCCTCGAGCCGCCCTCTTCTTGGCTTCAACTTGGTATCCACGCATCAAGGACTCGTCGAGGAACGTGAAACAAATTGGTTTGGCCCATAATCTCTCAGATAAGAGGGCGTACCAGACACATCAACATGGATGAAAACGTTGCACGAACGGCGTCAAGGTCCCCAAAAAAAAAACTGAGTCCGGGGCATCATTTTTGGATTTTTTTTGGGCGAAACTTCCACGTCCATCAAACTGAGCCTCCCAAGTTGCTAGGAGTGAAATTTCGGCACCTTTTGAGACAGGCCGAAATTTTGTCAATTTTGGGTGGGGCATGGCCAAATTTAGCCCCTTTTTCGTCCGATTTTCGTCCGACCTTTTTTCGGGCCTCGAGCCGCCCTCTTCTCGGCTTGAACTTGCTATCCACGCGTCAAGGACTCGTTGAGGAACGTGAAACAAATTGGTTTGGCCCATAATCTCTCAGATAAGAGGGCGTACCAGACACGTAAACATGAACGAAAACGTTGCACGAACGGCGTCAAGGTCCCCAAAAAAAAAACTGAGTCCGGGGCATCATTTTTCGATTTTTTTTTGGGCGAAACTTCCACGTCCATCAAACTTAGCCTACCAAGTGTCTAGGAGTGTAATTTCGGCACCTTTTGAGACAGGCCGAAATTTGGTCAATTTTGGGTGGGGCATAGCCTAATTTAGCCCCTTTTTCGTACGATTTTCGTCCGACAATTTTTCGGGCTTCGAGGCGCGCTCCTCTCGGCTTGAACTTTGTATCCACGCGTCAAGAACTCGTCGAGGAACGTGAAACAAATTGGTTTGGCCCATAATCTCTCAGATAAGAGGGCGTACCAGACAAATAAACATGGACGAAAACGTTGCACGAACGGCGTCAAGGTCCCCAAAAAAAAAACTGAGTCCGGGGCATCATTTTTCGATTTTTTTTGGGCGAAACTTCCACGTCCATCAAACTGAGCCTCCCAAGTTGCTAGGAGTGAAATTTCGGCACCTTTTGAGACAGGCCGAAATTTGGTCAATTTTGGGTGGCGCATAGCCTAATTTAGCCCTTTTCTCGTACGATTTTCGTCCGACATTTTTTCGGGACTCGAGGCGCGCTCTTCTCAGCTTGAACTTTGTATCCACGCGTCAAGGACTCGTCGAGGAACGTGAAACAAATTGGTAGTGCCCATAATCTCTCAGATAAGAAGGCGTACCAAACACATAAACATGGATGAAACCGTTGCACCAACAGCATAAAGGCCCCCAAAAAAAAACCGAGTCCGCGGCATCCTTTTTCGATTTTTTTTTGGTAAAACTTCCACGTCCATCAAACTGAGCCCACCAAGTTTTTAGGAATTAATTTTCGACACCTTTTTAGAAAGGCTGAAATTTTGTCATTTTTGGGTGGGGCATAGCCTCATTTAGCCCCTTTTTCGTACGATTTTCGTCCGACATTTTTTCGGGCTCGAGGCGCGCTCTTCTTAGCTTAAATTTGGTACCCACGCGTCAAGGACTCGTCGAGGGACGTGAAACAATTTTTTTTGGCCAATAATCTCTGAGATAAGGGGGCGTACCAGACACATAAACATGGATGAAACCGTTGCACCAACAGTATAAAGGCCCCAAAAAAAAAACCGAGTCCGCGGCATCCTTTTTCAATTTTTTTTGGGCGAAACTTCCAAGTCCATCATACTGAGCCCACCAAGTTGCTAGGAATGAAATTTCGGCACCTTTGGAGACAAGCCGAAATTTGGTCATTTTTGGGTGGGGCATAGCCTCATTTAGCCTCTTTTTCGTACGATTTTCGTCCGACATTTTTTTGGGCCTCGAGGCGCGCTATTCTCCGCTTGAATTTGGTACCCACGCGTCAAGGACTCGTCGAGGGACGTGAAACAAATTGGTTTGGCCCATAATCTCTGCAATAAGAAGGTGTACCAGACACATAAACATGGATGAAACCGTTGCAGGAATAGCGTAAAGGCCCCCAAAAAAAACTGAGTCTGAGGCATCCTTTTTCAATTCTTTTGGGCGAAACTTCCACTTCCATCAAACTGACCCTACCAAGTTGCTAGGAATGAAATTTCGGCTCCTTTTGAGACAGACCAAAATTTGGTCATTTTTTGGAGGGGCATATAGCCTTATTTAGCCCCTTTTTCGTCCGATTTTCGTCGAGGCGATCTCTTCTCCGCTTAAATTTGATATCCTCGCGTGCGGGACTCGTCGAGGGACGTCAAGAAAATTGGTTTTGCCCATAATCCTGATGCGCACTTTGAGTGTTAACCGCAAGTGTACGGGTCAAGTTATAATATAAGACGGTTAAGTCCGAATATCGTTCCACTGGAGATCCAATTGTGAAGGTTTAAGTTACTTAGCTATTCTAGAGTTGAATCAATTTTATTTGAGGATTGAAATTGAATATTATAAGTTATGGAAAATATAAATCAAAAAAGGAAAGTATTAAAGTGAGAAATACAAGAGTCAAAGAGAGTTCTAGGGTAATGAATCCTTGTTTATTTCATCATGCAATATTATAGATTTCATAGATTTTATTGTAAAATTCATATGCCTAAGTCTAGAAACTTAATTCCAAGTTATTTTCTCTCAAAAACAACCCTTTCTCATGCAACTCGATTGATTATTAATCTCTTAAAACCAATACAAAATTACATGGCATTAAAAATAGTCTTTAGCAACTTTTATTGTCAACCTAACTACTCTCGTGATAGATTAACAACAATTCATTGTTATAGATCAAGTTAAACATACAATCTCTCAATCATACATCTAACCTAACATGTGAAGATGGCCAATCCACAAGAGTTAAACACAAAAACAATGAAAAGCATAATCATTCCAACAAAACCATGAAAGTCTACAAGATCAACATAAATTCATAAACAAATCATCAAAACCCTAAAACTAAAGAGTTTAGCCACTCATAGTTTGAAGCAACATGTTTAAGCAAAATACAAAGAAAGAGTGTAAAGAAAGGGAAACTCTACTGAAAAGAGGCTCTTGATTGAGGTAGCACCGTCACGATCTCCTTAGCTCTCACGTCGGAATTCGAAGGGCACCAAGACTATCTCGAACTCTTTTCCTCTTCCTTGCAACTAACTCACTCTTTGAACTCTCACTTAATTCTCTCCTTGTTGTGCCTCTTTAGGTATGTAACTTCCTTGCTTTGCTTTGATTTTCCTCGTTTTAACCTGAAAATCACTAACAAACAAGTGAAATCTAATATAAACTCCCTTAATTTGAGAGAATAGAAAGCACTTTTCAAGTGCTTATCAAATCCCTGAATTAAGAAGCCATACCAGAAACAAAAGCATGAATGAAACTGTTGCATGACCAGCGTAGACGCCCAAAAAAAGAAACTGAGTCTGGGGCATCCTGTTTCAGGTTTTTTTGGGTGAAACTTTCACTTCCATCAAACTGAGCCTCCCAAGTTACTAGGAATGAAATTTCGGCCCATTTTGAGACAGGCCGAAATTTGGTCATTTTTGGGAGGGGCATATAGCTTAATTTAGCCCCTTTTTCGTCCGATTTTCGTCAGACATTTTTTCTCGCATGGAGGCGGGCTCTTCTCCGCTTAAATTTGATATCCACGCGTCCGGGACTCGTTGAGGGACATCAAGGAAATTGGTTTGGCCCATAATCCCTGAATTAAGAGGGCGTACCAGACACAAAAGCATGGATGAAACCGTTGCACGACCATCGTAGACGCCCCAAAAAAAAAACTAAGTCTGGGACATCCTGTTTCAAGTTTTTGGGAGAAACTTCCACTTCCATCAAACTGAACCTCCCAAGTTGCTACGAATGTAATTTCGGCCAATTTTGAGACAGGCCGAAATTTGGTCATCTTTAGGAGGGGCATATGGGGCATCCTGTTTCAGGTTTTTTTGGGCGAAACTTCCATTTCCATCAAACTGAGCCTCCCAAGTTGCTAGGATTGAAATTTCGGCCCATTTTGAGACAGGCCAAAATTTGGTCATTTTTGGGTGGGGCATATAGCCTAATTTAGCCCTTTTTTCGTCCGATTTTTGTCCGACATTTTTTCTCGCATCGAGGTGGGCTCTTCTCCGCTTGAATTTGATATCCACGCGTCCGAGACTCCTTGAGGGACATCAAGGAAATTGGTTTGGCCTATAATCTATGAATTAAGAGTGCGTACTAGACACACAAGCATGGATGAAACCGTTGCACGACCAGCGTAGACGCCCTAAAAAAAAACTAAGTCTGGGGCATCCTGTTTCAGGTTTTGCCTGGCGAAACTTCCAGTTCCATTAAACTGAGCCTCCCAAGTTGCTAGGAATGAAATTTCGGCCCATTTTGAGACTGGCCGAAATTTGGTCATTTTTTGCAGTGGCATATAGCCTAATTTAGCCCCTTTTTCGTCCGATTTTCGTCCAACATTTTTTCTCGCATCGAGGCAGGCTCTTCTCCGCTTAAATTTTATATCACGCATCCGGCACTCGTCGAGGGACGTCAAGGAAATTGGTTTGGCCCATAATCCCTAAATTAAGAGGGCGTACCAGACACAAAAGCATGGATGAAACTGTTGCACGACCAGCGTAGACGCCCCAAAAAAAAAAACTGAGTCTAGGGCCTCCTGTTTCAAGTTTTTTTTGGGCGAAACTTCTACTTCCATCAAACTAAGCCTCCCAAGTTGCTAGGAATGAAATTTCGCCCCATTTTGAGTCAGGCCGAATTTTAGTCATTTTTGGGAGGGGCATATAGCCTAATTTAGCCCGTTTTCGTCCGATTTTCGTCCAACATTTTTTCTAGCATCGAGGCGGGCTCTTCTCCGCTTAAATTTGATATCCACTCGTCCGGGACTCGTCGAGGGACGTCAAGGAAATTGGTTTGGCCCATAATCCCTGAATTAAGAGGGCGTACCATACACAAAAGCATGGATGAAACTGTTGCACAACCAGCGTAGACGCCCCAAAAAAAAAAACTGAGTCTGGGGCATCCTGTTTCAGGTTCTTTCGGGCGAAACTTCCACTTCCATCAAACTGGGCCTCCCAACTTTCTAGGAATGAAATTTGGGCACCTTTTGCGACATGCCGAAATTTGGTCATTTTTTGGTGGGGCATAACTTAATTTAGCCCCTTTTTCGTTCGATTTTCGTCCAACAGTTTTTCTGGTCACGAGGCGCACTCTTCTCCGCTTAAATTTTGTATGCATTCGTCGGTGACTCATCGAGGGATGTGAAACCAATTTGTTTGGCCAATAATCCCTGAATTATGAGGTCGTACCAAGCGCATAAAGATGGATCAAACTGTTGCATGACGAGTATTGACGCCTCTAAGAAAAACTAAGTCTGAGGCATCGTGTTTCAGTTTTTTTGGGGCGAAACTTACACTTCCATCAAACTGAGCCTACCATGTTGCTATGAATGAAATTTCGGCACCTTTTGCCATAGTCCGAAATTTGGTCATTTTTGGGAGGGTCATAGCCTAATTTAGCCCATTATTCGTCCGATTTTCGTCGGACATTTTTTCTGCGCCCGAGGCGCACGTTTCTTCGCTGAAATTTGATATTCATGCGTCAGGGACTCGTCGAGGGACGTGAAACCAATTTGTTTTCTCCTTAATCCCTAAATTAAGAGGGCGTATCACACACATATAGATGGATAAAACCATTGCACGACCAGCATAGACCCCTAAAAAAAGCTGAGTCTGGGGCATTGTGTTTCAGCTTTTTTTGGGTGAAACTTCCACTTTCATCATACTGAGCCTACATAGTTACTTGGAATAAAATTTCTTCACCTTTTGAGACTGGCCGAAATTTGGTCATTTTTAGGAGGGTCATTGCCTAATATTAGCCCCTTTTACGTTCGATTTTCGTCCGACATTTTTTCAGCGTTCGAGGCGCAATTTCGCCGCAGAAATTTGATATCCATGCGTCAAGGACTCGTCGAGGTACGTGAAACCGATTTGTTTGGCCCATAATCCCTGAATTAAAATGGTGTACCACACACATAATGATGGATGAAACCGTCACACAACCAGCATAGACACCCTAAAAAAACTGAGTCTGGGGCATCGTGTTTTAGCTTTTTTTGGGCAAAACTTTCACTTTCATCAAACTGAGCCTACCAAGTTGCTAGAAATTAAATTTTGTCACTTCCAAGACAGGCCGAAATTTTGGCATTTTTGGGAGGGCCATAGCCTAATATATAACCTCTTTTCAGGCCAATTTTCGTCCACCTTTTTTTCTGCATCTGAATCGCACTTTTCGCCGCTGAAATTTGATATGCATGCGTCGGGGACTCGTCAAGGGACGTGAAACCAATTTGTTTGGCCCAAAATCTCTGAATTAAGATGGCGTACCACACACATAAAGATTGATGAAATCATTGCACGACGAGCATAGACGCCTCCATAAAAAACTCAGTCTGGGGCATCGCGTTTCAGCTTTTTTTGGGCGAAATTTTCAATTTCATCAAACTAAGCCTACCAAGTTGCTAAGAATGAAATTTTGTCACCTTTCGAGACAGGCCAAAATTTGGTTATTTTTTGGAAGGCCCTTCGCGATTGAAATATTTTTTGGAGGGCCCTTCGCGATTGAAATTTCATCTCTAGCTGGTTTGGCCCAGAATCCCTGGATTAAGAAGGTGTACCATACACATAAAGATGGGTAAAGACGTTGCACCACCAGCCTGGATGTCCAAAAAAAAAAACTGAGTTTGGGGCATCGTTTTTCAGTTGGGAAAACTTCCACTTTCCTCAAACTGAGCCTACTTGCTAGGAATGAAATTTCGTAACTTTTTGAAACATGCCAAAATTTAGTCATTTTTGGGTGATCCGTAGCCTAATATAGGCCCTTTTCGTCTGATTTGCTTCATAAATTTTTTCTCCCCCACGTCACCCCTTCGCGAGGAACTCGTCGAGGGACGTGAAACCAGTTTGTTTGGACTTGAATCCCTGGAGAAACTCCTGTCTAGTTGCTGAGTGAAATTTTGTCACTTTTTGAAATAGGTCGAAATATTGTTATTTTTTTATTATTTTTGTCCAATTTGCATCGTAAATTTTTTCAAATAAATTTAATGTTCAATTTTAATTTTACATTTTTAGGCGGCAACTTTTATACAATTAAAGACTCTTTTCAAATATAATAAAAGAAACCAAAATATTTACTATAGCAAAATTTTACAATCTACGATAGACATTATATTTTGTTATTAATTGTAAATATTTTCTTGCCATTTAAGTCAATTTTCCTAAAATTAATTTCTAAATTATTAAATAGGTTTAATAAATATGATTCGATGCCACCTCTCAACGATTGATGCTCCTAATCTTGCGAGTTCATCTGGCAAACATTTCAAGAAGGCCAAAGAAAGAAGACCCAATGATTTAGATCGGTATTAGCATTGGACAACCCAGTGGACGGAACACTTTAGATCAAATAATCGAAGGGGTCAACTATTTTAGCCACCTCAAGCAATAAATTTCAGTCTTGATTTCAATTCCAATCCAACCCAGCCTGGATTCGTTCCTAATTAATTGTAGTTGTTTGTGCAGTAGTATGAAGCCACAAACACCACCCGATAACATGTAATAATATGATGATTTGCACAACTGAGTACAAAATTCTAAGAACAAGCCTATGAACATAATTACTAATTAGTTCTGTTTAAACGAAAAGAACCGGGCCAACAGAGTACAAAACCTGCACAACTTCACTAAGTTCTACAGGAATTTAGATAGAACACAAAATTTAATGGTCATTTGTTCGTTCGGATTGGAGTGAGGATAGTCTTCTAGTAAGAGGGAGTAGTGTTACAACGTCAAGCTCCCCAAGAAGTAAAAGCAATATTGTTTGCTACACGCCAAAAAACTGTTAAGCTCTCTGCAAGACAGGAGGGGGAGAATAGATAATACATATTACCTTAAATAGACAAACAACGTGCTGGTTGACATGGACTAAAACTTCACCTGTGTAGGGAGGTATAACTTGAACTCTGGTGGAAGCTCCTCCTCCGAGTACAAGCGGTCAGCAAAATAAATCCTCCTCAAGCGGCAGTTTGCATGTACCTGAACTCGCAATGTCTCGACATAGTTTGTCCCATATGCCCTCCTAGTAAAGTCAGCCAGATTTAGCTGGATATGGTTCCAACCTTCGTCCATCCTTAGAGGCATGGTGCAGATATATGGCTTAACTCTAGTGATAGCCTAGATAAAAGAAGAGATATATTGTCATCATCTAATATTATACTCATAAAATTATCAAGTCAATAACAGCATTGTCTGAAACCAAGAATACAAACTCCTATAACGATGTAAAGCAAAATGTTGTCAACATTTAGTTTTTGTTATTTTATTGTTCTACAATTGTGAGTGTTCAAACCAACTTGTACGTACCTCAACTATTCTCACCAGACATAAGCTTGACTCTACTACATTTAGTTGTCAAAACTAAAAAAAAAAAACTATAAGATATTTGAGTAGGTAGCCACCATGACTTAAACTTATTCTCACAAAGCCTTTGATTATTTTCATAACCCTTATTGACCACTAAGTTAAGCCACGGTTTATGTCGCTCTAACAATATCACCAATATATAGATATAATAGTAACTAAGTCCTTCAATAACCAAATAGTTGTTATCTTTCAAGGGGTGACATTCTAATAGAATCTCGGATTATATATTCACTAGTTAGGCCAAAAAAACGACCAAGGAAGCCGAGACCCCCTCCTCTTAAGCTCAATGAGCTACTCAATCACCAGAAAATTCAATGGCTCTCCTATCATCCCCAGAGCTTTACTTATAGCCCTTTTCCCTAACAACCTGGCCCCACAAATAACTAATTTCAATAACAAATTCTCTCCCTACTAACCACCTCTCCTAACAACTTAGTTATTTCCCTCTTCATTTACATTTCCCACATTCTTCTTTCTATTTCTCATGTATTTCCTAAATATTGGAGGTCTATCACTACCCGCCCCCCAAAAAACCACCTCGTCCTCAAGGTGAAACTCTAGAAACTGGGAGACAATCTGCTGTGCTTTCTCCCACGTCGCATCTTCCTCTGTCAACCCTGCCCATTGGATGAGTACTTCGAAATCTATTGGTGTCGTTACTGTTGTCCCCACTCGTCGCACGCCTAAGACTTGGGCTAGTTGTATTGATGGAGGACCAGAGGACTGAAATGTGGGCAGTATGGCTATCCTCAGCAAAATACTCCCCACGGCCTTTCGAAGTTGTGAGACATGGAAAACTGGATGGATATTGACAGTTGTCGGTAGATCGAGCTTGTATGCCACCGCCCCAATCCTTTCCGGGATTTGAAAAGGCCCGACAAATTTTGGGGCCAATTTCGGATGCCGATGGATAAGTAGTGTGCTTTGTCGATAAGGGTGAAGTTTGACATACACCCAATCAGCTACTGCATACTCTACCTCTCGCCACTTCTCATCTGCTAGTTTCTTCATCCGTTGTTGGGTTCGTTCCAGAGTGGCACGGAGTTCTTTCAACATTGCATCTCTGTCCTGGAGTAGCAAGTCTACTGCATCTACCGTCGTTGTACCATTAGTATAAGATACCAAGGATGGTACTGGTCGTCCATACACTACTTCAAATGGTGTTTTCTTCAAGGACGTGTGGTATGATGTATTATAGTTATATTCCGCCCATGCCAACCACTTTGCCCATTTCGCGGGTGTCTCCATTGTAAAACAGCGTAAATATGCTTCCAATCCCCGATTCACCACCTCAGTTTGCCCATCCGTTTGAGGATGGTATGTTGTGCTTCGCTTCAAATGGGTACCCATCAAACGGAACAATTCTTCCCAAAATAAGCTGGTGAACACCTTATCTCGATCTGAAATAATGCTCTTGGGAAGACCATGGAGACGCACAATTTCCTTAAGGAAGATCGTTGCGACCACAAGCATCTTCCTCTCAACAGTGCTTCTTGAGGCTCCACTCTCCCCGTAAGGCCCCCGAATCGCGAGTCTGGGGTATATACTTTATATTTATCCCCCAGAGAATCCGCCCTCTCATACATAGCCATCTCTTCCTCGACTTTTTTTTTTAGAATGGCAGTACAAGTTTCGAATTCGCCGCTCAGGAATTCACACGAAAGGGAATGAGGAATTCTCCTATCGCGGTGTAGGGGTGTTTGAGTGGGATAAAATGAGCATACTTTGAAAGGCGATCCACCACCACTAAATTTGAATTGTATCCTTCTGATCGTGGCAAGCCATCAATGAAATCCATCGAAATATCTTCCCAAATTCTCTGTGGAACTGGCAATGGTTGTAGTAGCCCAGGGGCTACCGACATATACTTGGCTTGCTGGCAAATAGAACAATCTCCTACAAATGCGCGTACTGAAGCCTTCATCCCAATCCAAAAGAACTCCCTCTTTAGGCGCTGATACATTTTGACCACCCCGTTGTGGCCCCAACCGGATTGTTGTGGAATTCCTAAAGTAGAAGGGAAATGGTCGGTGAGGACGTTGGTAGTGCAAATTCTCCCTTTGTACAAAACGAGATCGCCCTGCACTGAATAGCCAACTGGGGCTTGGCCCCCTTCGCGAACCGTTTGACGAATGGTTCGTAAGTGGTTGTCTTGCTCAACCTGGGATGCGAAAATAGTCGGGTTGATACTGTTCACAAAACTCAAGGCTGAAAATTCCACCGATGCGGGTAATCGAGATAGTGCGTCAGCTGCCGTATTTTCTAGTCCCTTCTTGTACTCAATCACAAAATCATAGCCAATTAATTTTGCCACCCATTTCTAATAGTCCCCTGCCACGATGCGCTGCTCTAGAAGGAACTTTAAACTTTTTTTATCCGTACGTACTGTGAATTGACGTCCCAAGAGATAAGGTCACCATTTTTGCACCGCCATCACAATAGCAATCAGTTCCCTTTCATATACCGCCTTTAATCGGTGTGTTGGGGGTAGTGCGTGACTAAAGAATGCCAATGGTCTCCCTCCCTACATTAGAACTGCCCCAACTCCTACTCCAGATGCGTCTGTCTCCACAACAAATGGTTGTTTGAAATCTGGAAGTGCAAGGACTTGGACTTCTATCATGGCTTGCTTGAGTTTGTCAAAAGCGTCTTGGGCAGCCTCAATCCACCCAGAGTTGTCCTTTAACAACTGCGTAAGAGGAAAAGCAATAGATCCGTACCCAGCTACGAAAAACCGCCGTGAGGTGTTTAACGTGCTCCTGCAAGGAACAGCTATAGATAAGTATATCATCGAAGAAAACAAGAACAAACTTCCGTAAGTAGGGCCGTAGTAAATCATTCATGGTGGATTGGAATGTGGATGGAGCGTTGCGCAATCCGAACAGCATAACCAAGAATTCATAATGCCCTTCATGTGTTCGAAATGCCGTCTTGTGTATGTCTTGTGCCTGGACTCTAATCTGGTGATAGCCTGAGTTCAAATCAATCTTTGAGAAAATGGTTGCTCCAGCTAGCTCATCCACCACAGGAATTGGGAAGCTATCCGGAATCGTAATGTGGTTAAGGGCCCTATAATCAACACAAAATCGCCAACTCCCATCCTTCTTCTTGACCAGAAGCACAGGGCTGGAAAACGGACTCGTGCTTGGTTGAATTATACCTGCCGCCAGCATTTCAGATACAAGGCGCTCAATTTCATCCTTCTGGAACTGCGGGTATCGATAGGGGCATACACTCACTGGCCCTTCTCCGAATTTCAGATCAATAGCATGATCATATCGCCTTACTGGTGGAAGTCCCTCAATGGGTTTGAAGACTGATGGAAATAATTTTAACACATCTTGGATTTCAGATTGCTCAGGGTTATCCTTTGTTTCTGCCGTCGTTTGCTTCTGAGTAGCATTGAGCTCTAGTAGAACTCCCATCCCTTCGCCCTTGACATGCTTCATCATAGACTTCAAGGAGATTTGAGATTTTACCACACTCCGATCCCCCCAAGCACAACCTGCCAATCTCCTATGTGAAACCTCATTTCCGATGTACTCCAGTCACACTCCACCTTCCCCAGTGTCATCAACCATTGTACTCCCAGAATTACATCAGAATTACATCAGCACTGCCCAAAGACAACGGAAAGAAATCATTAACAATTGTTAAGCTGGGAAGGTTAAGTACCACACCTTTACATATTCCCGTTGTGAGAACGGATTGCCCCGTGCCTAACATGATCCCATAGCTCGACGTCAGCGATCGTGGAAGATTTAAAGTAGCCACCAAAGTTTCATCAATGAAATTGTGCGACGCCCCACTATCAATCAGCACAATGACCGGTCTCCCTTCAACTGTCCCTTTGAGCTTCATTGTCTTAGTTGAATCTATCCCTGCCAAAGAGTTTAAAGTCAGTTCTCCCGCCTTCTCTACCATTCCTCCGATGTCCAGCGTTTCTAATGTTGTCGGTAACATCTCTCCTTCTCCTTCGGCTGCCTCTCCTTCACCGTCTTCGTTCTCGAAATCCTGATGGATAAATAAATTCAGCTCTTTCTTCTTACAACGATGGCCAGCTGAATATTTCCCATCGCATCTACAACATAGCCCCTTCTCCTGACGGCTTTGCATTTCACTGTCCGACAATCGCCGGAATGTACCCGCCGCAAAAGTCTTACCGTTGGTGTCGCGAAAGTTTACTGAGTTTGAAGGTGCGGCGGAATTGCGGGATGGATTTAGGGTGATGGTGCGCGCTGCCGATGGGTTTGGATTAGAAACAATCGGGGCGGATAATTTCGACTGGGTCGGTATTGACCCGTTCGCCTCAATCGTGCTAGGGTTTCCGCCGCCCCATTTTTTCTTTCGGGCTTCTTCCATATCTTCTATCAGTTGGGCCATCCTCATTTTGGGCTTAAGGCCCACTAATTCGAACATTCTCATCTCCATTTGTATCTCTTCCTTCAGCCCACTCACGAATTTGCTTTCTAAAGTGGCTTCCGACAAATCCTTAATTGGGCCCAATAATTGTTCAAATTTCCTCCTACACTCACGCACGGTCCCCTCCTGCTTCAGATTGAAGAACTGAGCCCGTCAGTCTTCCTCCTTTGCCGGCAAAAAACGCAGCCGCAGCTGCTCCTTGAACTGCGCCCAAGTCGTCATCGGCATCCTTTCTTCTTCCCATTGATGCCACTCGAGTGCCTCTCCTTCTAAACACAGCACTGCTGCATCGAGTTTATCCTTCTCCGTCATCCGATTGACTACAAAGTACCACTCCACACGATGGAAATAGCCTATCGGATCCTCGCCGACTTCCCCTTTGAAGATAGGTATTTCCAGTTTTCTTAACCTCATGTCAAATAATGGTACCTCCCTCCTCTCTTTTTCCGACGAACTCCACTGCTGCTGATGTTCTTCCTTCATCGACTGCTTCCCCTTATTTGTCAATGTGCATTCCGATGATGCTGATCGCCCTTCTTCGTCTGGAGTTCCACCTTTCCTTGACCATGCCTCCAACGCCATCAGCATTTTCTGTTCTAGCATTTCTCCCATATTTTCGAACCTGGTTGCCAAGACATTTTCTGTGACCTGCTGTAATTCGAGGAACCTCTGATCCACGCGAGCCTCCATTCCAGCCTGCAACAAGGTAAGTTGTTCTTCGATGGTTGCAACTCGAGCATCCATTCTCCTTACCATTCCCCACAGAACATTGGCTCTGATACCAAATTGATAGAATCTTGGATTATATATTCACTATTTAGGCCAAAAAAACGACCAAGTAAGCCGAGACCCCCTCCTCTTACAAGCTCAATGAGCTACTCGATCACCAGAAAATTCAATGCCTCTCCTATCATCCCCAGGGCTTTACTTATAGCCCTTTTCCCTAACAACCTGGCCCCACAAATAACTAATTTCAATAACAAATTCTCTCCCTACTAACCACCTCTCCTAACAACTTAGTTATTTCCCTCTTCATTTACATTTCCCACATTCTTCTTTCTATTTCTCATGTATTTCCTAAATATTGGAGGTCTATCACATTCATGCATGAGTGTGTATGCAGGAGAGACAAAGAGAGCTTCAATAACAGCAGATAAATAAAGGTAAACTTACACACTTGAAAGTTAGAAGCTCGGAAGCGTCTTCTGACATTCTTATCATCCAGAACTTGAACCTCAAAAGTAAAATATTTCTTGAGATTCTTCACGATTATAACCAAGAATGGCAATTTTATACCCAGTGTAGAAGTTGGGTCCGCCGGGCATGTTATATAAGTAGACTGAATTTTTGATCCAACAATTTCAAGAACGGTTGATTGGATGTCTTCATCCTGAGGGCGTTTGATGTGGCCATTGGAAACTGCCAAAAAAAAAGGGCAAGATCATAACCATAACCATTCTTTTATAAGTAGGTAACACTAGATGGTTCCTTCCACTCCAGAAACCGAAAGAGTTACAGAAACTAGAAAATTTTCAACATTGATGTCCTTGCTCCATTAGTAGAATCTTATAAAAACCTTACAGTCCCACAACATCCAGGTACAAAACATTAACCACGAGATCATGAGTGGCACATGATGCCAAAATTTCTAAATTACGGAACACACAACTTAAATAGACTACTAGAGCAATCCTCTTCATCAGCCATAATTTAAACAATTTGGTCAAAAGTTGAAATAGAAGCAAATATCCATATCAACTCTATTACCACACTTATATTTCTGAAACATAATCCCTTTCGGTTCCAATATGAAATGACATGTAACAGTAGGGAAATTTTTGCTATAATGAATATGGGAAAAAAGAATAAAAAAAAATATTAAAATTAAAAAAGAGCTTCTCATTGATGCAAGCTGTGCACACTTAACTTGTACAAGCAAACCTCAAAAAAGAAGTTAAGCCTATTATCATTTAGCATTAGCCTGTTCTCATTTAGCATTCCAAATATAATGGGATAATAATTCCGTTAACTCCATCTGAACTAAAATAAATAATCTTTTTAGGACAACAAAGTCAGAGTTGGTATTTGAATCTCCGACCTCATGGGCAGAAATAAGTGGGCAGATGTTTTGACCGAATTATGCTCATGTTGTCAGTATTGTGAACAACTAAGGACAGGATGGAGAAGTCATTCCTGTCCCCACTCCGTGAATATCCCACTTCAAACCATTCAATAACACAATAGCCGTGTTCTCAAACACCAAACAGACAAGAGAATCTTTAATCAAATGCAAAACAAAAATCCCACTCTGCAGATGAAAAAAACTCACCTTCTTTATCCCATATCTGGAGAGGTTTGCTCCTACAAAAAAGGAATAAAATTAAAACAGAACAAATCGTCATTCCTAGGAATTGGAAAAACAACACATTTGACAGAACCTAAGCACGGGCGTCAAAGCATCCAAACATACCCAAGGCTGTATAGTATAGAGAGAAATCCGGACTGAAACGTATTTTTGAACATTTTCAGACAGTCAGCAGCTACACTCCGCAGGCTGCAATGTAATCAGAAGCGTCTTATCTTATATATATGTGTGTAAATAAAAGACAGTCTTGCCTGTAACAATTCCTTTTTCTTTCTTTTTCATCAGAAACAAAAAACTTCCAATGATATGAATGAGAAATAGAGAAAGATCATAAAATTCCCAGCAAAACCCTCGATGATAAACCTCGAAGTATTTACGGTATCCAAGGGCCAAAGAACATACATGAAAACATTAACGCCTTAGATTAGATGGAATGGAAAAACGGGGAACCGATGTAAGGATATTTTGATCTGTCGAAGGATTGAAGATGCAGGAAAAAGATCGCAGACCTACTTGGTTCTCGGGAAATCAGTCGCGATGATAAGAAATTGGGGAATTTGGTACCGATGGCCTGTTTTCACGGCGCAAATTAGCAGTGAAAAAAAATAATAAAAAAAAAATAAAAATAATAAAAAGGTCAAACTGATCCAATGGATTTGGTTTGGTTATTAAGTATGAAATTGACGTGGTTTCGGAGAAAACCATTAAAATTAATTCAATGATTTGGTTTGGTTATTGATTATGAAATTGACATGGTTTGTATTTGGAGAAAAATTAATCAAAATCAACTGAACCGATGATACCTCAAAAAAAGTTTTTTTTTAGTATTTTAACTTTTTTTTAGTATTTTAACTATTATGGTGCATTTGGGTGGGTATGTTTTTTTATTTAAAAAAAATTACAAGAAAAAAAAACAAAAAGGGCAAATTTCAATTAAAGAAAAAAAAAATATATATATATATAGACCAAATTTTTTTTCATTTAAAATTAGAAAAATGTCCTATTTAGATCAAAGTGGAAATAAAAATTAAAAAAAAATGGAAAAAAAAAAAGAAAATGTCAAAATCCAAAAACCAAACCGATAATAAACTAATCCAAATAAAACCAATCTATTGTTTTTGTTTTTTATTGGACATTGATTTTGATCACTTCTTTGTTTCTTTGTAAAACCAATTGGTTTGATTTTGTTCAGTTCTTGGCTGGCCCCAAAACCGACAAAATCATCCGCAAATGAAACAACACAGAATATGTTTGGTGGATTTTTTATTAATATTATTTTGGTTAAAAGAATATTTTTGGTCTTGAACTTTGGTGTTTAACTATTAAGTTCATATACTTTCAATTTTGTAACAATTTAGTCCTTATTCAGTGCGTAACAATTTAATCCTTGTACTTTCAAATTTGTTCATCAAAACTAGATTTCAATTTTTATTAATTTATGATGTAGACTTTGTATTATATAAAAATATTGAGTTTTTAATTTGTTTATCAGTTTATTTATGCAAAAAAATCTCATTAAATCTTAACGCTAATTTCTACTATAGAAACTAAATATTACAAATTTTAAAATACAATAACTAAATTATTAGTTAACTAAATTGTTACACAATTGAAAATATATGGACTAAATTGTTACGATTCAAAGTTTCGAGATTAAATTGTTACTTTTATGGAAGGTCAGAGACTAAAAGTAAATATGGTTGTTTTGCTATTGAGCCTAACATGTGAAAATGTTGAGGAAGATACACTAAATATTAAAAATAATAATAATTTATAAAATAAAATAATAATAATAAAATAAAATAAAAAGTTGACTGTGACTCTTTGCTCCAAATCAACGTCTATACATCTCTAAATCATCAATGTCTAACGGACCTTAATCAAACAAAATCAACAAATCAATAAAGTAGAAAAAAGACAAAAAGGGAAGGAACGGAAAACCTAAGTTGGAAGTCTGGTGATAATGCTGCAACATTAGGCGGCGGCAAAGCGAGAGGTCCAGAAAGTGGAATCCATTTTCGGGAGACAACTCCAGCAATGGTCCAGAAATCGTATGGGATGGATGTGGGGAATGGAGGATAAAAGAAACGGAAGAGAGAAAAGAACAAAGAAGAAATGAGGGATGGAATTAAAAAGGGATTTCTGAGACTATCAGTATCAACGCATAGTCTAATAACTAAATCTCAACAAAAATTAGGAGGTTAAATACTAAATATTTATAACATTTATTATAAACTGTAAATAAATACAACATCATGACAATTACAGAAAAATATTAAAAATTCACAACTTTAACTATTTGAAATAGTCAAATTTTAAACAAAAATATATATATAAAATTTAGATTGGGTTGGATCAACCCATATTTTTTTTAGTCAATCCTAAATCCAATCCAACTCGATTGAAATGAAAAAAAGTTTAACCCACCTCAAATTTGGGTCGGGTAGTCTAGGTTCTCAGGTAATTTGAACACTCTACATTTCATTACTTAAATTTTGATGGCAATGGACACATACATTTGGATTAATACTACTCTTCATGATTTACCAATAAAAATTTATTTAAAAAAAATGGTTGGTCAACACATAAAACTTATCAAATTTCACAATTTCTATTTTTCTTATCAAATAACTGAAACCTTACCAAGAAGATTTTAGTTCTTTGGAAAGGAAACATTGAAAATTCAAAAACTCGCTATAGATAAAGAAGTACTATATCTATCCTTTTTCTTAAACTTTTGGTGGGGCATATTGAACCGTGTTGAAAATTATTATTATTATTATTATTATTATATGTTTCCTGAAGTTATTTAAAAAATGAAAGATTCATTAGATGAAATTTAAGAATGAGTAGTTTGTAATTATACCTTACTTAAGATAAATCGATTGGAATTCTAAATTGTTTGTTGTTTTGTGTTTTGAGCGGGAGAAGTCACAATATAATTGTGGATGTTGTTTTGAGTGAGAAGAATAGAAAATTGTTGTGGTAGTTGCCATGACATTTAGTTATTTATAATTTTTTTTGTTACTAAAATGGGGATATGGGTAGTTTCAAAATTTAGGAAAGTATTTGTATAATTTATATAATATATTTTGAATTTGAATTCTATTATTATTTTTTAAATCCCAATCAAATATTATCTTTCTCCCTGTAACCCATTTTAATTTGTTCCTACTTCCCCTGTTAATGGATTGTAAAATTTCTTTACTATTTAATGGGATTATAAAATTAATAAATAACAAGAAAATTGTTTTCTCATACATAAATATCAAAGGTTGGTTTGATAACTTTCTCCTTCTTTGTTTTCTATTTTTGTTTTTTATTTTTTAATAAACGAATTTATTTGATAACTATTCTCGTTTTCTGGTAAATTTTTCTCACAACTACCTGCAAGGTTTAAACCAAATAGGATTCAAATGACAACCAAATAGCAATCAGATATAAATCACAAGCACTAAGTATCAAGTAGTAAACATATAGTAATGATATGACAATCGATTAGCAATTAAATAACAATCAAATGACAATCACAAGTTTGAACTTATTGAGAAGGAATTAGTTCTTTATCATTTTTCCGTAAAGTGTTTGAAGCGACATAGATTAATTCATCCCAACTTTACATGTTTGAAGATATGAGAGTACTTTTGGGAAAACATCACATAAAATTATTTTTATCCATATATATTTTTTTAAACAAAATTTGTCATATTTGCAATATTTTAAAAACTGATGGCACGGATGCTAATATATAATCAAAATTTGCTACCCAATGCAATTCCCCTTATTTTAATTATAATATTTTTAGTATATCTAAAACCAAGTAAAATTTTAATATATAATTTTGCTGACTAAAACATTCATTTAGCTTAACTTTAATATTTTACAACCACGACATTTACATAATTATATAATGAAGTTGGATTTAACTCATTGCCATTTAAGACAAATAACTCGAGTCAGAGATGACAATGCTTGAGCAACATATGAAGGATATAATACAACTATATTATTGTATTTAGTTGTCACCGAGACTTACTTCTAACATAAACTTTTGATTTCAAATTTTTTTTATATTATATTGTTATAAAAAAAATTAAAAATAAATTAAAAAAAAACAAGAAATAAGAAACTATAAATAAACATAAAACAAAAACTATTATCAAACATAGTTACATTTCTTGTTTTAAGAAAAACAAAGAATAAAAAATATGGAAGTGATCAAACGATAACGTTATCAAAATCGACCCTAAATGTTAAAGTTATATTTTTCCTGTTAATTTGTAAAAAAAAAAAAAATTCCATGATTTTTATATATACAACTCACAAATTTTTTTTAACAAAAAACTCACCTACATCAATTTTCCCTATATTTAATAATTTTTTCAATAAACATCAACAAAATCAGAAAAAATTCATATTAATTGATATTTCAACGTTAAAATAATAATAACAACAATAATAATAATAATGAAAATAATGAAAATAAATATTTTTGAAGAACAATGAATCCTGATATAAGTTATAAAGTTAACATTTTAGGACGAGTTAAATATATATTACAATTTTAAACATAATATATTAACTTTCTATAAAACCAAGATAAAATTATACAATAATAATAATAATTAATAATTGTGTACAAACAATAAAAAAAAACTTGCACAATCTTAACTAATGTACCCCACCCCTATAAATTAAACTATACATAGTCATGACGAGTTAAATATATATTACAATTTTAAACATAATATATTAACTTTCTATAAAAACAAGATAAAATTATACAATAATAATAATAATTAATACTTGTGTACAAACAATAAAAAATACTTGCACAATCTTAACTAATGTACCCCACCCCTATAAATTAAACTATACCTAGTCATTTAGAATGTGTTTAGAATAAATATTCAATTTAAGATTATTTAACAACTATTAAAAACTTCAAGTGTATTTTAAAAAGTTTTTATTAAAAGAGATTAAATAAAAATGAATTTTTTGAAAAATATTTTTTTATTAACTAAAAATGAAATTTGAAGTGTATTTTAAAAAAATTTTATCAAAAGAGTTTAAATAAAAATGAGCTTTTTGAAAGTACCTTTTTTCTTAAGTTAATCCAAACGGGTTTTTGTACAAGTTTAATTAACGTCTTTTTAACTTGAATAATAAAATATTGGCAGCTTCCATATATATTTTAGCTTCAATTAGATTTTAATTTGTTCATCCATATATATTTTTTTTTCATTTTTATATCTCTTTCCTTACTTTTTAAATTTAAGATAAACAATTTATCACTTAAACATAATAAAAAGTCTATTAAATCATAATATATATTTTACCGTGCAATTTATGTTGTACAAATTTTAATAAATTAGCGTAAGACGATCCATTACTTTTTAAAAAATAATATCAAATATTACTATTTTAAATGAATAAAAAAAATATTGCTATTAAAATTTCACATTAAAAAATTATGTCTAAAAGATTTAAATGATTGTTCACTAGTCTTTACTTTATAAAAGAACCGTCGGGATCTCATTGCGAACTACACCGGCGAATTTAACCGTATGCTGAGGAACCGTTTTTTATTGTTTTATTATTTCTTATCAACGAAATCTAAATTTTCGGCAATTTTCGATCTCTATGTTTGAAATCAGAAAGAAAATTTTCTATAATTTTTCTCTGTTTTTCTCCTCTCTTCTCTTTTGTCTCTTACCGCGAGCAAGCCATTTATTAAGCTTCCATCGTAGGAGGTTCTTGGCGGCGTTGTTCTGCAGAATCAAAACCTTGGGAATTGCTTGGAAACTTTTCTGTTCTTCAACCTTTTCTGATTCCTCATCTGTTCATTTCTGCTAAAAGGTTCGGTATCGACAGCCAATGTTTTCCATTGTTTCCCTTGATCATATTATTTGTTGCAATGGTTCCAGCTATATGGGAAGGGATTTTGTTTTGATTGTTTGGATTTTGGTTTGTAATTTGAATGGGCTTAATCACATACAAGGTTTGACATTCTTGCGGGAAAATAGTTTTTGAAGTTTATGATTCTTTCTTAATTGAGTTTTGGAGATCTGAAATGGAAGGCTTGCCTGACGATCTTTTAAAAGAAAATTTCCCGTTTCATTTGATTAGCGAGACTAGTTTATGGCGTTGGGGAAATCTATTATGTTTCAATCTTTTTTCGTAGGATGAATCGGGATGGGTAAATGTGTAGAATGGAATAAATACAGTTCTTCAATGCTATGGATTGTCCATTTAATGGGCGGAGCATATGCTTGGGGTGTGGAGGTGGCCACATAGGGGTACCCCCACGCCCCGCCCATGCAGGCAGGTATTTAAGCTTCTTCAATGCTATGGATTGTCCATTTAATAGTCCAATGATTTAAGCGCAACTTTTGTGTTTTTTTCAAACACACTCTTCTGTGAATAATGTGAGGTTGCTGTTTAAGCTTCGATTTCCTCTCATAAATAAGAAAGGGGGCATGAAGGAAGAAAAAAAAAAATAACCAATGTCCTGGAATTATTGACATTTTTTTAATGTCTGTATTTCAGATTAAGTTTATGATTGGTATATTTGGTAATTTGAGGTTTCTTGTTGTTGATTTCTCTCTCTCTTTAAATATTGGAGGGGAATTTAGCCATTGATTTTTTCTTTTGGGTACAATAAGGGACATAGAGATCCGAACCACGCACCTCTTACACATCCGTATGTCAGTTGAGCTATGCTCACTTTGGTAGCCATTGATTGGTTGTTTGGATCGTTTTCATTATACATAATTTAATATGTAAAATTTTAGTACTTGAATGCTTTTGGATGTTGCGAGTCTTTCCAAGTTTGAGAAAATGACTTTGCTTTAACTTGCAAAAGAGTAACTCATATCACTTCATAAATTTTGAATCTTAATGCGGTTCACTTATTGACTGATGTTTTATGTATTCAAAATTGATTGACTGTTGGCTGTAGCTTTCAAAATTGATTTTGTGGTAACTAATTTCTGATACTGCTATGAATATTTCATAATAATATAACTTATATGACATGTGAGTAATATGATATATTAGTGCTACAATATTCTGGGTTATTTTCATCATCTGTTCACCCTCAATCCTTCAAACTTATATCTAATTCTTATTTTTCAAAGAAGAAATATCTTTATTTTACTTTAGTTCCATAGGTTTGTTGAACGAGAATTACGTTTTATGTTGTTTATTTTTCGTACAAAGGTTTTATTTTTATTGTTTTTTCTTATTGAATTTCTTCCCGCACAACAGTCGGAGATGTGCTGGATAGAATGGTTCTTTAAGGATATTGATTATCAACTATTGGTTCCAAAATTTTTCAGATCGGATAATTTCACCCGAAGAAGTTTGTTGTGATAGTGATTTTCTTTAGAAATTGGTTTAATTATGGTCACAGTGGAGAATGCAACAAATAAGAAAGAAGATCGTCTACCTAGAGAAGCAAGGGAGATTTTGCAGTCATTGGCTACCAAATGGGGAGATGAAATTGATTCTAGTGCATTGCAAATGATCCCTTTGAAGGGAGCCATGACCAATGAGGTCTTCCAAATCAAGTGGCCGACTAAGACAGAGGATGTCTCTAGAAAGGTTTTGGTTAGGATTTATGGTGAAGGTGTGGAAGTGTTTTTTAACCGAGAAGATGAGATAAAGACATTTGAATTTATGTCAAAGCACGGGCAGGGGCCTCGGCTTCTAGGGCGATTTTCAACTGGTCGAATTGAAGAGTTCATCCATGCAAGGGTATACAGGTTTTATTTTCCTAATAACGATGCTTTCAAATTTTAATTTTCATCAAAGTAAAAAATCAGATTAAAATGAAGTCACAACAACAATAATTAGGTATGAGTAATTTGTGAGACCATGATCTCTAATCTTTTTTGTTTCGTTGTAGTGGAGATCCGATGTTGCTCATATATTTCCTCCTTGATTAATGTAGGATAGCAATTTGAAGAGTTATGTGCCACAATGCTAACGTATACCCATGTTTCTAACTTCTTTCTTCAGCTTGGCGTGTTGACCTTATCAACCTGTCTTTTCCTGCCATCTTTATGTTAACCTTTAACTTATTATTGCATGTCTTTTTAAGGATCTGTTTGGTAATGTCATACCAAACAGCGTAGGACCATTTTATTGTGTCGCTTGCATGGTTTGTATCAGGCAAATTGAATGTAACATAATAGTAGCAGCTTTTTTATTTTCTAAAGGCAGAATACCGTTTTTTCTTCTTATGGTGCTTCTCTTCTCTTGTTGTTATGGTTGTCAGACATTATCAGCTGTGGATCTTCGTGATTCAGAAATATCTTCTCTTATAGCCATTAAAATGAAGGAGTTCCATGATCTTGATATTCCAGGTCCGAAGAATGTGTGCTTGTGGAATAGATTGCGGTATGGCACTTTATGTATATTAGTTATCTCTCTCACTCGTTATAGCTCTTAAGATCCTTTCATATATATTTTTTTCCTTTTGAAACTTCAGAAATTGGCTAACTGCTGCCAAAAAATGTTCCCCACCTGAAGAAGCCAAAGCCTTTCACTTGGATTCTATGCAAGAAGAGATATCGCTATTGGAAAAGGACCTCTTGGGTGATCATCAAAGTATAGGTTTTTGCCACAATGATCTACAGTATGGAAACATAATGCTAGACGAGGAGGCTAGATCAATAACTATAATCGTAATATTCTATTTCTGCTGGCTTAGAATTTATTCTTCTGGGAATAGGGGAAAGGCATGTCTATGTTTTTTGTTTTTTGTTATTTGTTATTTTTTGTGAGTGGACTGTTTGATAAACTGCTTCACATAAAGATAGAATACAGATTGCTCACTATCATTTGTATATTGGAAATTTAATTAATGAGAGAATAGTAAATGAGTGTTGCAACGTATATATGATATGGTCATAGGAGTGTGAAGATAAGGTTCTCGTAGGAAAGTGTTGCAAAGTATATATATCTATCTATATCAAAGTGTTTTCCTGAGTTATTGTGAGGTGCCAAAGCTGAATTTGGAAGAGCAAACATGTTTTCAATCCTTGGGCAAGAAAAGGAAAAAGTATTTCCTTGTCAACCTTCGCCAGAAGTAAAGAATCAAGGAAGATGTATGTTTTACGCTGCAATGCTTTGATAAGGAATGCAATGCAGGGCTATAAAAAGTATATACTCCGCAGTTTGCTGTTTTGTGTAAATGTATGAAGTGGTGATTGAAACGACATAAACTGTGACAATAAACTTTTGCTTAGTTTTTAACAATGGAACATAAAACTTGCAACGACCTTTTTTATAATTCTAGGCTCGTTTTGGTTAGATGAATATTAATCCAAGATTGGTACTCTGAAGTTAATCAGTCATGAAGACATGAACATGTTGCAGTTGCTTGAACCATTGCTAATGTAGGTTTATTTATTTATGACCATTATATTGTTGCTTGAACCTATCCAAAAGTTTATTCGTATAGGCAAGAGAATATAGATTTGAGTCACGTTACTCATTTGATTTTTATACTTTGCTTTCACAGGATTATGAATATGCAAGTTATAATCCCATAGCCTTTGACATTGCAAATCACTTCTGTGAAATGACTGCTGATTATCATACAGATACTCCGCATGTTTTGGACCACACCAAATATCCCGGTGTGTTTTGTATAACTCTATCAGTATGCTTTTATGCATTTGATCGTGATTGAAGGGCAATATTGACTTCTTTTCACTTAACAGGTTTGGAGGAGCGTAAAAGATTTGTGCAAATATATCTGAGTGCTTCAGGTAATTTTATAATATTTACTACAGAATCGGAATTAACTAGGGACATAGTGATCGGCAGAGATATCCAGTTCTTGGAATATAAATGCAGTAGACTGCTCCTTTCCAAGTTCAAGTAGTTCTCGGTTTCATTTGGATCTGTTTTTCTTAGGACAACAAGTGTGGGGTATGGAAATTTAAACTTCCGATCTTAAAGGAAGGAGTATATATTAATTACTGTTGAGCTATCCTCATGTTGGCTTAGAAGTACATCTTACTATATTATTTTATTACCTATTTGGATTTGACCCTAACACCTATTGCATCTTTTTTTCTTTTTATTATTATTTTTTTTTAGTACAATAGGGGTAGGGGGATTCGTACCATGGGTCGTTAATACATTCATATGCCAGTTGAGTTATGTTTGTTTTTACCGTATTGCTTCTGTTAATAGCTATCATATGGGCTGCACTAACAATTTTATTTTGGCACTTGGTTAATTTTCTTATGCTCTTCTTTGCTTATTGCCATTCCCTGTCTCAAATTTCTGGGACCATTCGAATTTCTGTTGTGTACCATTTTGGGAGTATCCAATTTTCAGTGATGGAAATAGATTTTCTGAAAGATCAAAGATGCATTTGTATGGGTTTATATCGTTTTCAGAATTGGATGTCTTGTGCTACTTGTTGATTTGGGACCTCAAATTGCGTTCACACATATGCAGGTTATCAACCCAGTGATGCTGAGGTGGAGCAATTAGTCCAAGATGTTGAGAAGTATACTCTTGCTAGCCATCTTGTTTGGGGCCTCTGGGGAATTATATCGGTAATTTTCGCTCTTCCAACATGCCTCATTATAGTTATTAGCCTTAATAACACATTCTTTTCAAAAAGTTATGGCTATTTTTTTTTTTATTGTGTGCTAATTGCTAATAAGTCGTCGTTCTGTTCCCTTCCCTAATATGTAACATTTGTGATATTATTTTCTCATATATTGGAACAAGATATACGCCAACTCTTCTTTCAAGCATGTTCTGTACATATTTTATGCTTTGACTCGATCTCCTAAACAATAATGTCCTTATCATCAATTCATTCATGTCCTTTGCAGGAGCATGTGAACGATATCGACTTTGATTACATTGAATATGCGAGGCAGAGGTTTGAACAATATTGGTCTAGGAAACGTGATCTTCTGGGTAAGGAGAAAATGACTCGTGTTTAGTTGGTGAGTTTTCGTTTTCATGTGAAAATCAGTAGGAAAATTCATTTCTGGTTTTGAAGGTTCCATGTAGTGTAAGGTTTTATGATTCCTTTATTGACTTTGTGAAAAACTGTTGTATTTTACCTCCCATGCTGAAGGGTCCCTCCATATGATTGTTGTGTAAAAGTAAATGAACAAATAAATTTTCTACCAGACCAACAAACTGAATCAAGATGATGTTAATAAAATAATATGCAGGTGTAATATGTGTCTTTTGTTTAACTAAATGTTGTTGTATCACATCTTTTCTTTTGATCTAAGATAGTTTTATAGTACAATATGTAGATATGGAGATTTGAACCTTTGATTGTAAGATGTCAATTAATGTTGAATTGAGCAAGGATTAGATTCGGAGACTAATCCTTTGAATGTATTAGATTCAAGCACCAAAATATTGAGTTGAAATGACGTTTCTAGTTTGTGTAATTTGTTGAAATTATTTATCATATTCTTGTGCTTTTTAAACAATGGCTGCCAAGTCTTGCCCAATGCATTTCTACTTTTATATTTTTATAGATTCAACTTTTATTGAAATTTAATCTATATTGCTATATTTGATATGTGCAACTAAAGTTTTGGTATACAGAAGAGAGACCATTATAAATAAGTGAATGTCAATAAAAAAGGAAAATATTGACCATGAAGATTTCACATAAATATTCCTAAATAGAAATTTCAACCCGACTCAAGTTAGTTTAAAGATGTCTTCCACAGCGAAATTGTTGGTCAAGTTGTCTAATTGCTTCTTGGAAGTCCCGTTGTTAATATATCAACAACTTGTTCGGTTGTTGGAAGAAAGAGAATACATATTGTACGAGCATCAATCTTCTCTTTAATAAAATGCTTGTCAACTTCAATATATTTTGTTCTATCATGTAGGACGGGATTATGAGCAATAGAAATGATCGCTTTATTGCTGCAATAAACTCGACAAGTGTCTTATGTGGAAACTTCAATTCTTCTAGTACTTTTTTGATTTATATGTCTTCACAAATGTCATGCGCCAATGCTCAAAACTTTGTTTCAAGCCTACTTCCATCCACTTCTTTTTGCTTTTTGCTTCTCCATGTAACAAGGTTTCCTCCAACAAAGGAACAGTAATATAAGGTAGATCTTCTAGTGCTTCCGGCCCAATTTGCATCAGTATAGACTTCTGTTTGAAAGTGATCATGTTTTTTAAATAGGATCATGCATGCTAAATTGTCAAGAATAAACAACATATTAGATTCTATTGCAAGATTGATGGTAACTACAAGGTGGTTATTGTCTTCCTCGTATGTCCTAAGTGAGATTTCTTCTTAGATGAGATTATAGAGAGACTAAGCGCATATTGTTTTTGGTATATTAGGGACCATAGTCCTAAAATCTCTTTATATACTTCTCATTAAACTCTAATTAACTAAGAAGGAGCTTCTTTAACTATGGTATATTAGGGACCATAATTCTAAAATCCCATTAAGTCCATACTCGATTAGAAATCTAGGACTTTAATTAAATAGATCACGTAATAGAGTCCAACTTAATAAAATAACTCGATGGGATAAAATATTAACTCACATGCATAGCTTATTCTTTAACCATACGTGCCTAAATAAAACACTTCTAACATTCAAATGTTATTTAATATTGTTTTGAGTTGTTATTTTCTTTTTCTTTTTTTTTATTTTATTTTATTTTTCTAGTTTAACTATTTTTATGGTAAGAGATTCAAACTTCTAATTTCTTGGTTAATAGTTCATGTTCTATGTTAGTTGAGTTTATGCTCATTATTGATTTTTTGTAGTTGGCTAAATTATAAAAAATGTCATTGAACTTTGTACTTTATGTCAAAAATACGCGTCAACTTTCAAAAGTCTAAAAAATATCCTCAAACTTTCAAAAAGAGTTCAAAAATACTATTAGTTTTCGAAGAAAACCATTCAAGTTTTATTTTAAAAATATCCTTAAACTTTCAAATGTTTAAAAAATACCCTTGAAACTAAAAAAAATTAAAAAAATTAGTATACGAACAGAAACCAACATACCTCTGTTGCAAAAAACAACTCTAAATTAGGGGGGGGGGGGAGTTTTAAAATGCTCGTTTAAAAATACCAATTTTATAACAAATTATATAGATCTCTCTTTTTTCCATATAGATACTCTCATTTTCTACTATTTTTTCAATTCTTACAATAATTTTCTCAACACACAAATTATCTTACAAAATTTCACAAAACTCAAAAATCAAAATCTCCACGATAAATAGTCAAATAAAAAAAGTATTTGGCTATTTACCACACTCAACTACTAAGCTATAACTTTGTTAAAACATTTAGGTCTTGAAATATCTTGGTGCTTCTATTATTCTTTTTATTCTTATTATAGTCTATATACTTTAACAGAAGTATGCATTTTTATTTATTTATTTATGTTAGATAAAAAAAAAAAGTCAAACATTTAACAAAAAGGTGCGCAATGGGGTATTGAATAGGAGATGAGAGAAAAAATAGGGAAAATAGAGAAGTAAGACGATATTAACGGTTTCTGTTCATATAATAACAAAGATGGTTTTTTTTTAAAAAAAAAAAAACTATTTTTCTAAGTTTAGGGGTATTTTTTGAAACTTTGGAAAGTTCAAAGGTATTTTTGACACAATACATTAGCGATTTTCATCCGAAACTAATGGTAGTGTATTTTTTTAACTAATTTTGGAAGTTTAAGGGTACTTTTTTTAAAACTTTTAAAAACTCAAGGATATTTTTGACACACATTATAAACTTTAGGGATATTTTGTGTGATTTAATAATATGTAGGTGTGAGCTATCTCATATTTTCCCTTTTTTTTTTTAGACAAAGTAAAAATAAAATAAAAAATAAAAGTTCATGCAAACATAAAGGTTGAAGTAAAATTCTTAAGATTGAAATATTTTAGGCTAAATTATAAAAATGCCCCTAAACTATGTATTCTGTGTCAAAAATATTCCTGAATTTTCAAAAGTTTCAAGAATACTTTTAAATTTTCAAAAAGAGTTAAAAAATACCTTTGTCATTAGTTTTAGATGAAAACCGTTAAAGTTTTGTTTCAAAAATTCTCCTGTGCTTTTAAAAAGTTCCAAAATACCCTTAACTCAAAAAAAGTTAAAAAATACCTTCATCGTCAATGAATAGAAACAGTTAATATCTCGTTGCAAAAAATAATTTTTAAATTAAAAAAAAAAAGTTTGTAATTGCTCCTAACATTAACATGGTGACCAATTTGTTTGAAGTTTTATTAAGTTTTAATTTTAAAACAAATTATATAGATATCCTCATTTCTTTCCATATGGATACTCTTATTTTTCTCTTAATTTTTCAATTCTTAGCTTACGCCAAAATGATAATAAAATCCCATGAAATCTCACAAAATTCTAAAATCAAAATCTCCCATCGAACACACCAAAATGATAATAAGATTTTAGAATTGTGTGAGATTTTATGTTTTAAATCAAAGTTTTGATAGGTGAAAAAATTGGTGTAAGCTCAGAATAGGAAATTTAAGAGAAAAATGAGGGTATCTAGATGAAAAAAAATGAGAACATTTATATAATTTATTTAAAAATTCATTATTTTCGTACTAAGGAAAACTTCAAACAAATTGATCACCATATTAGTGTTAGGAGCAATTTTGAACTTTTTTTTTCAATTTTAAACTTATTTTTGCGACCAGGTATTAACAATTTATGTTCATATACTTACGGTGAGGGTATTTTTGAAATTTTTTTTTTGAGTTAGGAGTATTTTTAAAATATTTAAAAAGTTCAAAAATATTTCTAAAACAAAAATTTTAACTGTCTTCACTCAAAACTAATATTTTTGAATTTTTTTTTAATTTAAAAGTATTTTTGAAACTAATATTTTTGAATTTTTTTAAATTTAAAAATATTTTTGAAAATTTTGAAAGTTAATAGAATCTTTAGCCCAAATTGCATAGGAATTTTTATAATTTAACCAATGTTTTACTATACATACCAACAACCAAACTAAGCTTAACTCGGTTGACATAATCTAATTGAAAAAACGGACCAACAGTATAAGGACACGTAGTCCTTCCAATTCCCACTCAATACCCACGCCACAAAACGAAAAATATCTCGTCTATCCCCCTAAACCCTGAGGACAACCAGTTTGAATCTCCTTTCTCTGAAGTCCAAAGCAGTTTAAGTATTCTGAGGAATCGATACGTGCTTTGGAGGAATGATGGCTTGTGCTTCACAGGCGCTGATTGCTGCAAATTCATGCTCGTTTCCGAGCCATAGAATCATTAGAAAGTCACAGAGACTCTTCAATCAAAGTGCTTCCAATCTTGTTTTCACGGTCAGAGCTTCATCTGAAGATTCCGAATGCAATGTCGACGAATGTGCTCCAGATAAAGAGGTTGGTCCGCTTTCTCATTGTTAAATAATTCGCAATGCCTTCGGGATCGATTGAATTTTGTCTTAATCTTGTTATAGTTGATTTAAATATGTAATTCAATGTTTTAGGTGCAGCTAATTGGTCACTTCCTTTGTATACTGTATCCATTCATTGTTAAATACTTAAATTGTTGTTTACCAAGACAAATTTATTAAACAAATAAACTAAGTGCTTTGTGTTCATCAATTTGATTGATTGAATTGTAGAATTTTTATAATTTGAACTTCAATCGCACTTAAACCAACTGTTTGGAAGGAAAAATATAGTTTTGGGACTCAAATTGGAATAAATTAGATTTACGATTCCACTTTTTATTTGGTGTTTCTGTAAAATTAGTTTCTTAAGTCCACAACTAGTTGTCAAGAGTTGAACATGCGACTTTCCTTCTTTTGAAGAATGAAATTATTCTTATGACTAAATATATTTGATTTTACAGCGTACTATTGGGTATGGAGATATTGCATGATAGGCACACAAGAAATTTTAAGATAATTCGCGTTGTACTAATTTGAAACTGGTACAGAAAGCCTTAACAGTTCAATGCCTATTGCAATTCAGGTGGGGAAAATAAGTATGGAATGGCTAGCTGGGGAGAAAACTAAAGTGGTTGGGACATACCCACCGACGAAAAAAGGGTGGACTGGCTACGTAGAGAAGGACACTGCAGGACAAACAAATATATATTCCGTCGAAGTAAGTATGAATTTTCCAATGATTGAGGATCGAAGTTCTATTTCTGGATTATCTGCTCTCGTGAATGTCTGGATAAAAAGGAAATTTCTTGTAATGTAAGGCTTAAACAGACACTTTATGCTCATCTGTAGTAAAATTTGAATACAGGGATCGGGGTAGGCGTTCATTTGATCTAGTTAAGCTATATGATTCTGTTTCTGAAAGTTGTAGCAGCCAAATTTAGTAGTTGTATTGTACATGTCTGTTTTCGTGAATTGATGCCATTTCACGATCACTTTCAATGAGGACGCGATTTTTTAATTTTATTATTATTATTATTACTACTATTATTATTATTGAGTAATTGAGATGACAAAATATTTCCATTTTATCTGGTAGGTTTCATGTTTTGTGGAGCTATCTTCAGTGGTTGATTGTTTCTGATTTTTTTTTTTTTTTTAAGGGTATATCATATATTCTTATCTCACCAGTTTAGGTCCTGCTTTGCAATTATTTCATTTTTGGTCTTTTGCATTTTAAAATTAAACTTTTAAACACTACCTCTGCTTATAGTTTTCTTGTTGGTTTACCTACTTTTTAGAAATGTTTTAAAAACTAAGTCAAATTTTGAAATCGATGTAGTTTTTGAAAAACTTAATTTTGTTATTGAAATTTGTCTATCTGAAAAGTTTACTAAACAAAATGTGAGGAATCAGACATAATTTTCAAAAAATAGAAAACAAAAAATGAGATGGTTATCAATAGAAACCGGATGTTAGACATTCACACGATAGAATTACACTACCTTTTTTCTTTCATTATTACTTTGGATGTTTAATCACCCTGGCACCTTAAATTGTGTGTACTTCCAGCCAGTAGTTTATGTAGCAGAAAGTGCTATAAGCTCGGGGACTGCAGGTTCTTCTTCTGAAGGAGCTGAGAACACACTGGCAATTGCTGGTGGAATGGCACTCATTGCGGTTGCTGCAGCTTCATCTATACTGCTTCAAGTTGGTAAGAAACCACCTGAAGTGAAAACCGTTGAATACACTGGACCCTCACTCAGTTACTATATCAACAAGTTCAATACACGAGAAATTGTCCAACAACCGGTACAAAGTGAACCCGAATCGTCCTCTCAAGTCGACAGCGTCGCTCCTGAAGTAACGGAGATTCAAATTCAATCAGACATTGCTGCTCCTGAAGTAACGGATATTCAAGTTGAGTCCCAAACGACAGAGCCATCCTCTTCGGCTGTAGCCAGTGTCTCGTAGGCTTATTGAACCAAATTCAAGTGAATTTTTTTAGAGGTTTTACTTCTGTATTTATCTGATACATAAATATTGGTCCTCGGCAATTACACTACAAATTGAAACATGATGTTTGCTGATGTTTTGTACTGCAACCCCTTTTTTCTCTTGCTGCAGTTGGGGTAGTAATGGAAAGATGAGGGTTGAATCAGTTAAATGTATGTAAACATAAACATTTAAATAAACCACACCTGTCTTGTTCGAGCTGGGAAAGATAATTTTTTCTCGCTTCTGTCACTCGGAATTTTTCCCTGTCACTCCTGCTGGATTCGTTGCGTGCTCTACGCAGGCACATTTAATATGGGCCCTCGGGCTCAAGCCCCCTTAATTAAGGTGCAAAGTCCGTAATTATTGTCCGGGAAGTAAAATTATTCGTGGAGTTGAATTATCGGACTACAAAATTGAGTTAAGTTGAGTTGAAATGTTTTTGTTTGAAGTGCTAAGTGAGTAAAGTCTTAATGTCAGTGAGTTTAAATATTTTTGTTTGAAGTGCTAAGTGAGTAAAATCGTAAAATTCGTGTTTGAAATATTGAGTTGAGTTGATTTGGGTATTTAGTGTAAGTTTTCGTTTTGATTTTTTCTTGGTTATTTATTTATTTATTATTTATTTTTTGCTTTTTTTTTTTTTCCAAATTTCCAAACTATACATATACGTTCCTAAAAATTTCTACTCTAAAAAATGCTCAATTGTTTTTTCAATCATAAAACATAACAAATCCTCATAAAATAAACATATATTACACTAAATTTTAAATTCAAATTTTGAACATTTAATTACATACTGTATATAAAAATTATTTTAAATAACAAAATTGCTATATATATTTATAAATATAACAAAAATTTACTTTCTATTGGTGATAGACCGTAATAAATCCAGACAAACATCTAATTTAATTAATTAATCTCAAATCATTGAAACTTACAATCTGTAGGTCAATTAAGTCTCCTTGCTGGCTCACAACAAATTAATGAGGATCATAGTTTTGAAAGAAAAGTTTGAATTCTTCAAATTAATTTAGGGAAATATATATTAATTGTATGGTTGTTTTCAAATACAGAAAAATAAACCAAAATATTTATAAATATAGCAAAATTTTACTATCTATCTGCGATAGACTACTATGTGTATCTGTATGTGTCATGATAAACCCAAATAGTAGCATGTCATGATTTATCGTGGTTTAATGCAAATAGATTGTGATATTTTGCTATTATATTGTAAATATTTTCAATAATTTTGTCATTTAAAATAAATTTTCTTAATTTTATGTGATATAATTAATATAAAGTATAATGTATAGTTAAGATGAAAAATTATATATTGGGGGAGAATTAAAGTATTTGAATGAGATTCAAATATTAATTTAATATAAATCCATGTCAAGAGTTAATGTGAATGGAATTCACGTTAAAACTATATGCCAGGAGAAAAATGTACATTTGAATATGATACAAGTGATTATTTAATTAAATATGAAATATTTAATCAAATAGAAAATATTATAAATATAAAAAATATAAAACTATTTACAAATGCAAAAAATTTTTGGTGTCTAATATAGAAAAATTTGCTAGCAATAGACTACGATAGACTTCTATGATAGAAGTCTATCACAATCTATCTTGGTATATTACCAATAAACAATAAAATTTTTCTATATTTGTAAATAGTTTGGTTCATTTTTCTATATTTGAAAACAATCCTAATTAAATTTTGAAAATTATTATAAATATAAACATAAAACTATTTACAAATATAGAAAAATTTAACTGTCTATCATATAAATTATATTTTAAATTTAACATCTCTATAGTTTTTGGAGAAGTTAAATTTAGTTCTATAATTCATCTTGATACAATCTTATAAATATCAGACTATTTATAAGAATTTGTTCAAAATATATTACCTTTTTATAAATTATAAAGATGAAATTTTAATTTAAAAACTAGACCTGCAACTTTCTCTCAACCATGCAACCAAATTTGTAACCTAAAAATTTATAGCACACAAATTGGGTAATTTAACACATGTAAAAAGTACAAAAAAAGTAAGTTCAATCACCATAACGGCGTTTACCTGGTTCTTCATACCCCAGTGCCTCTCAGCGAATCCCGTAACGGTGGGAATTTTTGGCGGTAAAAGAACCTAACGTATTCCACGCGTCGCTCTCCCATTGGGTGGTTATGTATGTATGTATGTCGGGCATGGTATCATGACATGTTGTTGTTTTTCCCGCGCGAGACCACTCTAAAGGGTTTTCCTGGAAGAGCGAGAAGCCCCAAAATTTTAGAGAGAGAAGGGAACGAGGGAAATTTTGAGAGAGCAAGCGATAGAGTGAGAAGATAGGGTTCATAGTTTCGCCCTTCAAGAATCCTCATTTGATTCAGTTTCCACGGAGAAAGCCGGCCACTGGAAGGGTTTCTTTACTGGATCTGCAAGTTGGTGGGAGTTCAATTAGAGATCCGACCGATTTCTGTCAATTTCTGAAGCCTGTGGCAAGAAATTTTGATTCTCTCTTTTTTTTTTTTTTCTCGTGGGTTTTAAGGTGCGTTTTTTGCTCCCTCTGCTGTCGAGTGCTGTGGTGATTTTCGTACTATGAATTCCTTGGTTACTCGTTAGTCCTTTGATATAAACTAATTTCCAAATGTTTATTATTTTTTAAATATGGGCGTTCCGGAGGAACTAGAGGTGATTTGGAAGTAATTAGTTACGGATTCGCTGAGAAAGTGAGAATGGAACTTTCCGTAGGTCTACTTTTGTAGGAAATAGCTCGTTTATTAAATAGTTTGTGTTTGTTTTTCTATTGTTCCTTTTTTGTGTGAACTAGCCTACTCGTTTGATGAACGTCGGGGGGGGGGGGGGGGTTATGTGCTAGAGGGATTGGTTTTTACTGCAGTCTTTGCATTTTTGAACTGTTATTGGCGCCCAAATTACTAGCTTCGGAATATTTGTCCTTACAGCCTAAAATTTTATTTTTCAATTGACTGTATGGATTGTAAGTATCAGCTAGCACTGTACTCATGGAAAGCGTGGAGGAAACGAAGCCATCAGCTACAAATAGTTGCCATACTGATGGCGGAACAAACACTGCAGACGTTCAATTTTCAGGATTGTGTCAGGTGCTTTTTTCCCCAATGTCTTCCTAGTCGTGATTATATATTCTGTGTTTCTAGCGATCACATCATTTGTAGATTTATCTAAGTCAATTCATTTAAGGCAATTTTTATTATAATTCAATGTTTGCTGCAGAATGGACTACATCTGGATGAGAATTGTTGTAATCAAGCATTAAAGTTATTTAGAGAGACGAAGCACCTTTTGGTTGCAAATATATCAGCAATCGGGAGTGGAATTGTATATTTCTTTTAGCATCTTCAAGGATGATTTTTTCCTTCTTTTTGATGAAATTTCCCTTAAATCTAATCAAGTTTTACTTTAACAGCCTGAAGAAGCCGAACGTTTTTGGTCTGCCTTTGTTTTATATACTATGAAGAGGCTGAGAGATAAGAATTCAGAGAGTTCGCATCAGGGATCTGAGAACAACAGCTTCACTTTATGCCACATACTGAGAGTTTGCAAGCTGAAGTACATTGCCATCGATACTTTTTCCCTCCTCACTTCGTAGTAGCTTCTACTTTTGTAGACTTTATTTATTCATTTTTTCTTTTGTCCTGCTTATCATACAGCATAGTGGAATTTTTTAAAGAGCTGCCGCAGTTTGTTGTTAAAGCTGGTCCAGTATTAAGTAATCTCTATGGTGCTGACTGGGAGAATAGACTAGTGGTACAGTAATTTTTGGCATATATTGTCAGAGTTATTATGTATTTTTTAATCAACAATGTATTTTCTTTCAGTTGTCACTTATGGTTTTTCTTGTATATTTTCATTTAAGCAGGCAAAGGAGTTGCAGGCTAACTTCGTGCATTTGAGCCTCTTAAGCAAGTTAGTTATTATTATTATTTTTTTCTCTGTGATTTGTAAGATTTGTTAGGGCCTCTAAATTAGTTTTTTGGTCATAGCTTCTTTTATTCTCCTTGTTTCTTTGCATTATGCAAATTTTTATTTCACACCTATGTTACAAGGTATTATAAGCGTGTCTACCGAGAGTTCTTCTCCACCAATGATGCTAATGTTGAAAAGCAGTCAGCTATATCCTGCCCCACCGGTTACTTATCTGATTACCATCGCTTTGGATGGTTATTGTTTTTGGCACTTCGTGTACATGCTTTCAGTCGTTTTAAGGACTTGGTGACTTGCACTAATGGTTTGGTTTCCATTTTGGTGAGTTTTATTCCTCTATGAATCTATGACTATAGTTGTTAGGGATAATTGGTCTAATTGGCGTAAATGGGTCACTGCTGTTCTTAAGTTCTTTTTTCCATTGGTCAAACTTGAACACAATAATTATGGGGCTAAAATTACGGTACTCTAGAATCATATCAGATTTATGCAATGCAATGTTGAATATATGTACAAATGTCTGCCCAACCTTACAAGTAGTAAACTCTCTTACAGGCTATTTTAATTCTTCATATTCCAGTTCGTTTCAGAAACTTCAGCATTCTTGACTGTGAACGCTTTGGTAATATTCTATCTGTATTTATTTTTTCATATTTTCTTGAAGTTGCTTACCGTGTTTATATTTTGTCCAGTTAAGAAAGGTGGAAAAAGAGTGGATCTGCTTGGATCACTTTGTAATGTCTATGACACCTCAGAGGAAGAACTGAAGGAAGTTATGGAGAAGGCAAATAGTTTGATAGAGGATATTTTGAAGAAGAAGCCTCGTATGGCTTCTGAGTGTAACAGTAAAAGCTTGGAGAATATTGACACTGGTCAGTTACAGTGTGCTTCATTTGATGAATTAGTTGCACTCTACGCCCTTCATAAAATTTCATTTCTTCCTTTTGCATTTTGTTGCAGAGGGTTTGATATACTTTGAAGGCTTAATGGAGGAGTCATCTCTTTCATCCAGTTTAGAAATTCTTGAAAAGGACTATGAAGATGCAATTTGTAATAAAGGTGAGCTTGATGAGCGGATTTTTGTTAGTGACGAGGACAGTTTACTTGGGTCGGGTAGCTTGTCAGCAGGTGCTGTTACAATGGGTGGCATCAAGGTATTTTCTTTTGAGTTTGCAAATTTTTCAATCCCATTGCCACCAACATCAGTGTTACTTTATTTTCTTAAATTCCTATTGGATTATGATTTTGGTTCTAATCTCTTTTCAGAGGAAGTTTGACTCAGTGTGCTCACCTGCAAGGACAATAACCAGTCCAATGTCTCCACTTCGCTCTCCTGCTTCGCATGCCAATGGCACTCTTAATAGTGGTAATGCAAAACTTGCTGCCACACCTGTTAGCACAGCCATGACAACAGCAAAGTGGCTCAGAACTGTTATTTCCCCACTTCCAGCAAAACCTTCAGCAGAGATGGAGCGCTTTTTGGCTTCATGTGATAGGGATGTAACTAATGATGTAGTCCGTAGGGCGCATATTATACTTGAGGCCATATTTCCAAATAGTGCTCTAGGAGAGCGCTGTATAGCTGGAAATTTACAAAGTGCAAACCTCATGGATAACATCTGGGCAGAACAGCGACGACTAGAAGCACTGAAGTTATATTATAGAGTTCTGGAAGCAATGTGCAGAGCAGAGTCTCAGATGCTGCATGTGACTAATTTGACCTCTTTGCTTACTAATGAGAGGTTCCACAGATGTATGCTGGCTTGTTCTGCCGAATTGGTTTTGGCAACTCATAAAACTGTTACAATGTTGTTTCCTGCAGTAATGGAAAGAACTGGCATAACAGCTTTTGACCTTAGTAAGGTGATAGAAAGTTTCATTAGACATGAAGAATCACTTCCTAGAGAATTGAGGCGACATCTTAATTCTTTGGAAGAACGACTTTTAGAGAGTATGGTATGGGAAAAAGGTTCATCAATGTATAACTCCCTGATTGTTGCTAAACCTGCCCTTGCTGCAGAAATTAATCGTCTGGGTTTATTAGCTGAACCCATGCCATCTTTGGATGCCATTGCAATTCAAATTAACTTTTCTGGTATGGGGGTATCAACCATGCCTAATCTGCAAAAGCATGAGAGTTTGCCAGGTAACTGAATACTCTTGTTTTCGTATTTGGTTTATATCATTAAAAGACAATTAGTTAACCCATGAACATGACTAGTAAAATCCCGCATTAGCAGAAAACAATCTAGTTGTCATTTCAATGTTTACGGAAATAATCAAATTTTCCGTTTTATTCTTGATGGATTGAAATGTTTTTTGACTGCCCCAGAGTTTTTTTGGGTCCAAAAGTTTGCATTTAATTTAACAAATATGTTTATTTCTTTCCCTCAATTATGAACATAGATCTATATGATTATCCTTCAGGTCAGAATGGGGATATAAGATCGCCCAAAAGATTGTGCACAGATTTAAGAAGTGTGCTAGTGGAACGGAATTCCTTTACTTCTCCGGTGAAGGACCGACTCATGGCTTTCAGTAGTATTAAGTCTAAGCTTCTGCCACCTCCTTTACAGTCAGCATTTGCAAGGTATAATCAGCATCTTTTAAGTGCTACTGCTCAAATGTCAATCTTTTGACCACTCCCTGACTACTATTTCCATGCTTTGTAACTTTATTTTCAGTCCTACTCGGCCTAATCCTGGGGGTGGTGGAGAAACGTGTGCTGAAACTGGAATTAACATTTTCTTTAGCAAGGTATAAAATATGATCATCTGGATTTTGATTGGAATTGTAGTGGTCAGTCTTTAAAATATATGATTGTTTAAGATATCTTAAATATGCGAGAAGTTTAAGGATGTGTACTTCTGGCTACCGTGGTATAAAGAGAATAAAAGCGAATAAAAGCATTTTGGGACACTCTAATTCGTGATTTCTAAAGAATAGTAAGATGACAATGTAAGCAACACAATGAGTCGATCAACTTACTTGACTTATTACTCAAACAATGTGATTGAAGTTTGGGGAGTACATGACTTATGCGTGTGTAACCTGCATTTGTTATTCATATGTTGAAAATATGAGATCGCTCAGCCTGTTGACTAAAAGTTATGATGATCTCTTTGACATTACTTTCATAACTTTTACTTTCCTGTTTCCCCTTCCCATCACCATTATATATGATTATTATTTTTGTGCTGTCTTCCTTTAACCATTTTGTAATAAGTGCTTCATATGATTTTCTACTTTTAGATCATCAAGTTGGCTGCTGTAAGAGTCAACGGTATGGTGGAAAGGTTGCAGTTATCTCATCTGATCAGGGAGAATGTCTACTGCCTTTTCCAGCAGATACTCAGTCAAAAGACATCACTATTATTTAACCGTCACATCGACCAGATCATCCTTTGTTGTTTCTATGGTGTTGCAAAGGTTTGCTCTAAAGGATGTTGAAAGAAATTTTAATGACTTTTGGTTTATTTTATTTATCTTAACACGAACAATGTTGCAGATATCTCAATTGAGCCTCACGTTTAGGGAAATCATATACAACTACAGGAAGCAACCGCAATGTAAACCACAAGTCTTCCGCAATGTGTTTGTTGACTGGTCTTCAGCACGTCGTAATGGGGTAGTCTGTTTTTTATTTTTATTTTTTATTCTATTATATTTAAATATAGTTTAATGAATAAAATGCATTGTGTAACGGCAAGTCTAACTCCTTGAATGCTCTGGATTCAGAGATCAGGACAGGATCATGTGGATATAATTACCTTCTACAATGAAATATTTATTCCTTCTGTGAAACCTTTGCTTGTTGAGATTGGCCCGGCTGGATCAACCATGAAAACTGACAGGGTTCCTCAAGTCAACAACAACAGCGATGGTACACCTGATCAAGTTTATTTAACTGTAATATGATGTCCTATTTGCAGTTTAGTAACTTGCATATCATTTCTAAATATGCTTTTCGGTCTTCTATTGTCTAATGGTTAGCACCATGTCCTGGATCACCTAAGATATCTCCTTTTCCAAGTCTTCCCGATATGTCTCCAAAGAAAGTATCTTCAGCACATAATGTCTATGTCTCTCCATTAAGATCATCAAAGGTATTTGTATAATCATTCATTCAATATATATATATTTATATATATATATTTTTTTGGTCTCACTAATTAGCTGAATTGGCATTTGACACATGCCTCCGTAATGAGCAATGGGATGGGAATATATATTTTTCATCATACGCATGGATCAGCTCACTATATCATCTGAATATTTTCCTGAACTTTATCATGTCCTATCTTGTACAGTTGAGTCTGTAAATAATCTAAAAAATTAATTATTTACTTTATTTTGCTAGTTATTTCTTTTAACTTAGCGCATGATGCCAACTTGGACATAGCTTGACTGACATAAATTTGCATTATTAATCTCGAGGTTTGAGGTTCAATCTCCTACTTTAACATATTGTCAAAAAAGAGAAAAACTTGGACTTGGGCTATAATTTTCAGTGCTCTTGTTACTAGTTTCACGGGCTATATATTAAGCATCGTTTTTTTCCTTAAAATAGCATGCAATAATCTTTATTCTGATACAAGATTTAAGATAATCGTGCCCATCAATAATTTGAAAAAAGTTAGAAATATTGTTCCCATCGGTCATCGTGGCACACATTTTTTCTGATGACTTATTGCTTATCGTACCGTACTAAAGAAGAGGGAAGAAAACTTGTTTATTCCTGTCATACCCTTATCCGTTTGATAGATGATTTTTATCTCATATGGCAACTCATGCTAAACTGGTCCAAAGTCGGCACTTGTTTTTAAAAGGTGTGGACATTTTAGTGGACCCGTAGCATGGTGTTTATTCATATTTCACTCTGTAGTGGCATGTCATTGTCACAAGTTGTTTATCTTTGAGACGTTTAATCCGGATATAGTTCTGCGATACCTTTGATTTGGTCTTGTGAGTCTTTTTTCTGTAGCCTCATCATATGGTGATAAGTGACCAATTGTAAGTTAGCATGAGTAGTAGCACCATATATGTGTGTAATATTTGACCAAATTTTAAAAATTGTGTGCAGATGGATGCGTTGATTTCACATAGTTCGAAAAGCTACTACGCTTGCGTTGGAGAGAGCACCCATGCGTTTCAAAGCCCTTCAAAAGACCTTACTGCCATAAACAACCGTTTGAATGGGTATGCTTCAATTGAAACACATCTAGGCCTTTAGGCCTTTAGTTTCTGGATTTTAGTTTTGAAAATTAATTTTGTTATCCATGTTCATGGTCAGTTCTTGGAAACTAAAAGAAATAGTTTTGAAACACTCCGTTTTTATTATTGAGATTTGACTAATTTAAATGTTTCATTGAAAAAGATGAAAACCATGGTAAAGAAATTGCAAATAAACCAACAGTCTTTTTTGAGGGAAAAAAAAAGAAAAGAAAAGAAAACTAAAATTGAATACTTTTCAATAGAAGCTTTGAACTAGAATTGAAATGGTTATAAAACGCAACATAGTTTTTGGAGAACTTCGAACTAGGATTTTTCATGAATAAGATATCATTAACATGCTAATTTCATTTATTTCTTCACGTAGTACGCGGAAACTCCGAGGCACACTAAATTTTGACGACGCGGACGTTGGTTTAGTAAGTGATTCCCTGGTGGCTAATAGCCTTTACCTACAAAATGGAAGTTGTGGATCATCTTCAGGTGCACCTATTAAATCTGAACAACCTGATTCTTAATTTACAATTTTTCAAACACTTTGGTACATATATCTAAATATATATTCTCTCTCTCTCTGCCTCTAAAGTTGTATTACCACGGGGGTATTGTATTGAGCGGTGAGTTATTGTGTAGAATAGCCGCCACCACTCCCCTTGTTTTAGGCACCCATCTGAAATTTGTAGTTGGCTATAATTAATTAGATTATTTCAATTTCAGCTGTGTTCGATTTAAGTAATTTAATTTATTGCAGCTGTGATAATCTTATCACGAGTTACAAGCAAATGTACCAATGATATAGGCAAGGTATTATGTAACAAGGAGTTTCTTTTTTTTTTTTTTTTTTTTTTCCTTTTTTTTTTTTTTTAATTTAATTTTAAAGTTGTATATAAAACATGATTTTGGTTGGAAAAAAATGGGGTTCAATTTGTTATAGTTTAGTTGCTGAATTTTTAAATGTAAATTCCTTTATGTTTTAGTCCTTGAATTTTTAAAAATAACTATTTTCGTTCTTACCTTTATTTTTAACTTCAATAAATAAATAACATAGTTTTGGGGATGTATAATGGCATGCTAATGTCAGTATGGTCTCAAGTTATGTAGGATGAGATAAACAATTGCAGTAGATGTTAGATGGAAGAATATGACAAGACCAAAATGATTGTCTAGGATGGAATGGGATGAACATGAAAGTTTAAGAACCAAAATGATATTTAAATTTAAAAAATGGCTAGGAAAATTAATTTGACACCTGAAAATGTGTAGTTCTAAAGCAACCATTTGTAGATACAGATTTAAATGAACATGAACTGCAATGTTGAGAGGCATTCTTTATTTAGGTATCAGGTGTTTGAAAGTGCTCAACGAAATGGAATAATCTAGTCATAGTGTTCGTGACAACTTTGATTGGGTAATATTTTTAGTACTAAGGTTTTTCATATTTTTGTCATTTATTAAATGTGACATCAGTATGTTTTAAAATAAGGGTGAGGCAATTGACATTAATATAGAAGTTACTAATGTTTATAAAGACAAATATAAAGTGTGAACAAAGAGAACAGTGTTTTTGTAATACTAGAAATTATCTCCATTATTACGAGATACACATTTTGTTTTTAGAAGATTTAGATTTATGACATTGCATTGTTGCATTCTACATCTTGAATACACAATGCATTCTCTTAAACCATGAAGGTTCAGACCTTATTTTTGCTAAGCTACGTTCGTTAAGAAAATTCAGACAGCGTAGAAATAGCAAGTCACATGTTCTCTAACTTGCAAAGTTAAGTCAGTCAATAATGTTTTATCTTGTAATTGTTGCTAGCTTTTTAACTTTAAGGTTGAAGTTAAAATAACATAGTTGAATTGAAATCAAATAAGTTACTTCAACCTCATTTCAACCCAGAGGTTAGATGTTCAAATCTTTATCTCCTATATTGAATTAAAACTTAAAAATAAGTATTGCAATTTTAGATTGTTTTTTTTTTAAATCATGGAAAAAAATAGTTTTCCCAATCTATTCAAAGAAATATATATATATGTTTTATTTAATTTTTTATTTATTATTTTTTTGCTAAAGTGGGGTGGGTGCAGCGGAAGTTGAACTGCAAGTTAAAATTACATGTATCAAAGTTAATTGATTTATTTTGATAAAATCGAAAATCTTACTACTGTGAATTAACTTCATATTCATCAATGGGTTCAAAAGTTGAGTTCAGGATAGTAAAATAGTAAATTTCACTTTATATTTGGTTCAAGGAATTTGTAAAATTGTAAATTTCACTTTATATTTAGTTAAAGAATTTGTATCTCGACTAAAAACATCAATTTTATGATTTATTAATTCCTTATATTGGTGAGTCTCATGACCTCGCAACTTTACCTTTTTGTCTCACTAAGGCATGTTTGGTTGTTTTCCCTCTGGGCTAGTCAAATTGCGTACAAAAGCTTGGATTTTAGTCAAAAATCATTAAAATCCAAAATTATATCAAATCCTTGCATCAAGGCCCATTATTCAACGCAATTGTAAATCCTAACCATTCCTAGAAAACCAAATTCCTCATTGTGTTATGAAAATACAACAATAGAATACAATAATAAAAACAAAACTAATAGCTTCAACAACCATAATATGATATTAGAGACAGGGAGCAATATAATTCTTAAGTTAACTAGCTTAACTCGTTTACCTTCTCAATGCCTATTAATATAGCTTACATATTAAGAATTAAGAATCAAAATTGGTAAACTCCACGGATGAATCTTCTGCTACTATCAAGTAACACAAATGGAACAGTACAGGCTCCAACACAATTAAAAAATCAGACTTAGTCTGAAATTGGTGATTCAGGATCCAATCATCTGTCATTTACGTTTGCATACTCTATCTTAGTGTGAACAGCTGTACAGGCCAGTGGTGCTTCCTACCATCACCAGCGATCCCAGTAGTCTCTAGTGAAATGTCAATGCTTCGATGTTCAGGCGCACGGGCAATGCTAAGACGCAAATGAACTTTGACAGCAGGGCAGGCATGGCTACCTACTGGTGCTGATATGTTGGTTCTTGACTTTCTAGATGTTATAGCAACCGGCTCTCTGAAGGTTAATATGGTTTGAGACCAGTGAGTTTTGGGAGTGTATGGAGATGTAGACAGAACAGCCGGTGATTCCTTGCAAAATCTGCTTGTAAAACCAGTTTCAAACCATAGGACAACTCCATGACAGCGAGATGCTTCAACTTCAACACTATTTGAGTTTGAAGGATCATGTGAATTTGGTTCCAACTCGGTACTTGCAGTGAAGTCTACTTCATCAGGATGCATGGTTGCTAGATCGAAAGTCTAAAAAAGAAAAAGAAAAAAAAATGAAGGCATGTCCTCAGTGACTGCCAAGCCAAATTAGAACATAAAAAAAAGAAAACACCATGTGAGATAACGTTCACCATTACATTATACATATATTACAGCTTTATTAGTTTCTCTTGGGAGGGGGTAATGTTAAGCCATCAATTATATTACAATATCAAAGGAGGGGCAAGAAGGGAATTGGTGGTGAGGCTGTTAGCACAGAGAATTGGACCCGTGGCCTATAAGCTACAACCCCCTGAGGGCTCTGCAATACACATTGTGTTTCATGTTTCCCAGCTTAAGAATGCTTTGGGCCGCTCACATGAGATGCAATCTTCACCTCCTACTTTGTCTGATATGTATGAATGGATTGCGATTCCACAGGAGGTGTTTGCCTATCAAAAGAATGCTGTGACAGGGGTGTGGGAAGCTTTGATTAGTTGGCATGGCACGGCAGCAGATGAGGCTACATGGGAGGAGCTCGATGACTTTCGATGCCAGTTTCCTGAGTTTCACCTTGAGGACAAGGTGAATTAAGAAGCGGAGAGGCAAGAAGGGAATTGGTGATGAGTCTGTTAGCACAGCAAATGTTATGTAAGATGGAGTGCGTGTGGTTGTTACGAGGGGGGACCATTTACACATTTATATAATTGTGTGTTTGGTCAGTAGGGGAAGTTAGTCTGTTTTTTATTGAATTCTCGAGAGAGAGAAGGGAAGAACCTTGTAACTGCCTTTGAGCTACTTTGCATTTACTGAATCAACCGTTGTATGGGAATACCTTACAGGTTGCTCACCCCTCTGCCCCTAGCCTGTCTCTTTTTGTTTGCTTAATATGTTTTCTATGCAGAGTGTTTGGGAATACACTCGGATCATCCTAAATCATATATATGATATTCTTAAAATGATATAAGAACATGGATAATTGAGGTACACGCTAGTCTAGTAATTGAAAAGACAGCTCAAGACTTGCCGAGCATTTCGAGCATTAGTAGAATAGAGGAAACTTAATTGAACAAACAAGGACAGAAACTATATGAAACCTTTCAACATAGCACAATGGATCCATTTTTTATCTATTCAGGGAGGGGGAAAATCCCTGAAAAAGAAGTTTGCATTTGTAATGAAGACCACAAGTCCCACCAGTACGCACTAATGTGAGCATAACTAAAATATTAGTCTGATTTTCTAAGATAAAAGATTCAAGAAAGTCTTCCTAAATAGAATACAGTATAAAAAAACTATGTAGAGCACAATAAAATGTTTTCGCCCCAGTAATCATGTTATTTTCCAAGTATACTTCTTTCTGACCTAGCAGGAAGAACGCTCGTGATTCTAAAAACCGTGAAGAAAATTTTTCACCAAGCTGTGGTAGTATAGTATAATGCATTCACAATAATAAAAAATTCATTTACGTAGTACTTACATGGAGGATTGCAGGACTAGTTACTAAATCATTAGCATCCACAATATCAACGATGGGAGTGTTGGCAGCATCTTTTACAAGTTCCTTCCCTACACAAGACATTCTAAAACCATACACATTTTCCCAAAATGGAAGACTAGTTCCACCAACTCCAAATCCAGCAACAAGCTGAAAAGTAGATAAAAATTATTGAGTGAAATATAATTTCAAGATTAGACCTTTCACAAGGTGAATCAAAACAATGCAGACTTACAATTGTGGCTGTATCTGGTAAGATTGCACCTCCAGGCTTCAACCACCGATCCCTTGCAAAGAGTACTGAGCTGAGCATTGATTCGTACAACAAGCAATAGCCCATCCATTCACTCAATAATACATCAACACTGTGAGGCGCAATCTCTAAGTTCTTATCGAGTTCTTCTACCATACCATGAACCACTTCTATAGTCCCACTTGACATGTCACAATCTCTAGTTTGTTTCCTGTTCCACCAGAGGCCATTGTCTTTTGCAATCTGTAGCCAAGTTGAGTAAAGGAGCTACTGTAAAACAAATCATCAGAGAAATAAGGAAACTAAATGACTATATTGAAATTGATTCACTACTTGGGTGGCCACTGCTGCCATCTTTTCACTCGCTTCAACTGCAATAACTCTTGATGCACCTGCTTTTGCAGCAAAAAGACTAGACAGGAAGAGGATGAAGATTACATAAAACTTGTAATTAGATGAACAATGAAGAGTGAATGGTTTGTCAATATCGACCAAACCTGCTTGAAAAACATGACAGGTCGGGATGAATATGTACACACACACACATAGCTTAGAGGAACTATTTGTAGTTATTGCACATGATTAAAGTGTAAACGTTGAAATATTCTAGAAACGAGTAGCAATTGCAGAAGCAGAAATGAAACTACGCCAACTTATTTCAAGCTCACCTAAGTATGCCTGTTCCACAGCCTACATCCATCACAGCAGCATTGTGGAACAGAGATGGATTTTGCAAAATCGCCTCCATATAAGCTTCCATTCTGACCTGCATAAAAGGTAATGTTGGTGATAACTGATATATTACTTCAAAATGAAATATCCCCCTCTATAATAAATCAGTTTGTGGTGTTCAATTCAAAAGTAGACAGAGAGGTAATATAGCACCTTGTCGCTTAACATCTCTTTGTGTATGCCAAAAGAGCTATATGAACCGAAGTAACTTTCATTTGCATTTTTTATATCCTTTCTATCAAAATTCCGTCTGGCTAATTTAAATTGAATGTCTTCCTGCTTCTCATCTTTCAACCCCAAAGTCTCCGTGGTTTTCACAGTATTCTCAATCTCGCCCTCTAAGTTGCTTGGAGCATTCAAATAACCATGTGAAGTAGAACTACAATCTTCCACTCCATTTTCTTTGTTTTGGTTTGGATGAAATGGAAGATTTTCTCTAGTCATTTCATCATCATCCTCCTCGTCTTCTGTAAAACTGTACAGGAGGGGATCATCTTGCCTGAAGGGTTTTAGATATTTATCATCATCCCAAAGAGCCTTTATGTCATCGAGATTTAAAATTTTGTGTAAATGGTTCTGTAAATCCTGGTTTGATTTACACGAGAGACCACAGCTCCAGCACCTATTATCTGCTACCTGATCAGTACCATAAATGGTAAATAACGAGTTAACGCTAGTTCAGTAGCAAACAAAAATTATAAACTAAAACCTTCAAATCGAATCATCGTGAATTTATAACTGTAACACCAAACCCCTCCACCCCCCGACAAAAAAAAAAAAGAAAAGAAAAATAAAAAATAAACGGATGCTCCATTGATCCAGTCCAACTAATTCGTGCAGTTTCCACCTGCATTTTAAGTGCTAAAAAATCATCGTTTCTAGACCATTTTGTCAATAATATCCAACAAACGCGACTCACAAAAATAAAAATAATTATTTTTAAAAAAAAAATCTCAGAAAAACTTAGCTAACCTGAGATCGTATGTAGTTGATAATTTTGAAGGAACCATAGAAGTCTAAACCCAGAGCCCTTCTGATGCTGTGAAAATCGAAATAGTGGACGGAGTTGCAATGGTTGAACAGAGTGTCGCAGTGATTATACTTTGAGTTGCAGAACAGACACAGAAAATTCGAATCAAATGCTTCTTCTCCTTCTTCCTCGTCTGCATTCCAATCGTCCCAGTCGTCTTGTCCCTCTTCTTGCTCCTCGTCGCCGTCGTCGTCTTCTTCTTCTCTCTCAAATTTTTCCGCGTTGCAGATTTCCTTGTCGAGGTCTTTGGAAAATTGATCCATAGGGTAAGTCGACAGAGTAAACAGAGTAGTAGTTGCCGGCGATGCTTAAACCCTATTAGCCAAGAAGAGTCGCCAGGGTTTTTTCTTTCATGGGGAGTGGAAGGTAATGAAATTAATTGTTATATTCTTTTTAAATATTGAATTGCAAGGGAAAAAGAAAGTACCAAAAAAAACCAAAAAAAAAAAAAAAAAAAAGGTGGTTATTTTATCTTTGTCGGAATGTCACACACTCCATCAATTGGTCAAGCTGAACAAAAAAATAATTGAGCTGATGGCATTCTGCCATTTTTTTTAAAAAAATAATTTTTTAATGTAAGTTTGAATTATTAATTAAAAAAATTCATGTTTTCCTCATATCATTTTCACCGAAAAAATGGACAGAAACTTACCGAGAATTATTATTTTAATTTCAGAATCTTAAATAAAAATAACTTTACAGAAAAATAGGAAGATTGAGAAGGAAAGGAACAAATATGAGAACTTACCAAGAATTTAAGTCACAGGAAGAAAAGGAATAGAAGTTCTTTGTCACGTTTCTCGTATAGTCACGGTCGGAACTTTATGGGAAAAGTCGAAACTTTACGGAAAAAGTGACAAAGAGCTCCCTTCCTGTAAAGTGTTGTCTCGTTATTGCTCTCGCTCTGTTGGCTTCCTGTACGTTTGATAATTCAAATGGACATTAAAAAAATAATTTTTTTCAAAAAAAAATATCAGAATGCCGTCGACCGTTTGACCGATTGTCATTCATATATATATATATATAATAATAATAATAAAAAAACCCATTTTTCCCTTTTCTTTTTTTGAAGTACAATTTTCACCTACTTTTTTTCTAAAACTACCCTCATCTAATGGACCTCAAGGTGGAGGTCAAATCACACACAAAATACAAACTCCTAAATAAACGAGAGAGTCGATTGGTTTCAGGGTTTTTTTACATGCGCATTAACACGTTATGAACTCATGTATATATAATAGTTTTTAACATTTTTTTTTTTTTGATTTTCTATTCCATTCCATAATCCCTTTTTGTGTTTTTCATTTTATATATGATTTCATTTTGAATATAATAAATTAAGAGCTATTTTCAAATATAAGAAAATGAACCAAAATATTTACAAATATAGCAAAATATCACTTTTTATCTGCGAGATAGGCCGTGATATACCACTATATGCGGAAAATTATTAGGGATATTTTCAAAAATAGAAAAACTGTTGAAAATAATTACAAATATAGCAAAATTTTACTTTCTATCTGTAATAGACTGCGATAGATCCAAACAGACATCTATCGTTTTACCAGATTACATGGATATATGTCTATCTAAGTTTATCGCGGTCTATTTATGTAAATAATTTGATATTTTTTCTATTTATAAAAATTTGAGTTGTTTTAAAAGATAAAAAAATGAACCAAAATATTTACAAATATAACAAAAGTTTACTGTCTATCTGTGATAGATAGCTATTTTGCTATTATTTGTAAATATTTTCAGCAACTTTGACATTTAAAATAATTTTTTTAATAATTTTCCTATTTTAAATATATTTAATTAATTAGGATTATTTAAATTTAGAATGAATTTTTCAATAATAATAATTGATTACTTATTGTTTTTTTTATAATCAAATAATTGTTTGTTGAAATTAATTTTAATATGATCCTTTATTATGAATCTATGATCATTATTGATTGTTTATAATTAGTATACAGTTTCTTGTAAGAATTACGTCATTCATTATTAACGTATCATATCTTATTAAAAAAAAAAATTATTACCATATCATATTTCTATTTAATTTTCTTCACTTTTTACATAATATATTGTTTATTAAAATGTATTCTTTTATTATTTAGTTAAAATTAAAATTACGAAGGTTGAACTTAATAAATTAAAAATAATTAGATTACAATTAGGGTTGTTTTCAAATAGAAAAATGAACTAAAATATTTACAAATATAGCAAAATTTTATTATCTATCTGTGATAGACATGTTAGGTTTATGCCCTAAAATTTGTTGATTGTAAATGTAATTATTTGATTGTCATTAAATCATTAATAAAGAGTTATTAATGTGTTACTTCAATAAGCGTTATTGATTGTTTTGTTTGTATTGTCTTAATAACCCTAAATCTAATAAACTAACATCCTAGGCTGTTCTATGAGTCTTGAACTGTATGTGGGGGACATACGGAGATCAATGTTGACTAGTTAGGTTTCTATTTCAATAGAATGAACTAGGCAACTTAGTCTTAATACTGAGTATATTATGATGATACATTATAATGTAAAGTTTAATTTGAACTTTATAATATAAATTTAATTTTGGATATGATACAAAATTAAATTTTTAAAGAATTAAATATTTGAAGGAGTTCAAATAATAATATGAATTAGATTTATATTAAAACTATAGGTTAAAATTAATGTGTATTAGATGCACATTAAAACTATAAGTTATGAGAGAATAACCATTGAATATGATTCAAACGTAGGTTAGATTAAATATTAGATATTTAATTTAAAAATTAATTAATTAAAGAATTAAGTTTTTTAATTTATTTTAATTAAATTTGATTTAATTAAATTAAATGAATTGAAACTATAGGTTATATGGGAGATGTTCATCTAAATATGATTTAAATGAAATAATTAATTAAATTATATTTAATTAATTATTAATTTGTTAAATCAAATAATTTAATAAATTAATAAATTAATTAAAAAAAGTAACTCTCATACGTGGAAGTTACGCTTTACATGGTTTTCCCATGTCTCTTGCTCTCTCTCCCTAAATATGTCTATAAAAGAAACAGAAAAAAAAAGGTTATTTTTTACTCTCAATTGATAAAAACTTTTCTCTTTGGTGCTTTCTCTTTTGCCCAAAAAGATCAAGATCAATGATCCACAATTCTTACATCATCCCTCAGAGAATAGGGGAGGTTCGTGGTGGCCGTGTTTGGAGTCGACAACAAAAGTAAGTTTCTATCTCTAATCCATGCTTAGCCTAGAATTAATACAGTAGGTATTCTGTATTTTTTCAATCTATTAGTATTTCAAAATCCCAATTATTTTGAATTTGGTTATGTACTGCTTGCGTTGTGTTAGGGATTTCAACCATTTCAAGACCACAATAGACTACTATTTGTGTCATGATAGACACATAGTCTATCGCAATCTATCGCAGTCTATAACAGATAGATTGTTTTGACTGTTTTTGTCACACTCCTCCCAAATTAACCTCTTTAACTAGGAAAGAGATGCATGGGCAGTAAATACCAATCCTGTTGTGGTACTTACTATTCACCTTACAATACTTAAAAACTCTCAACATAATTTAGAGTATCTTTTATTTCACAATCAACTTAAACATTCATACAATGATCTAGTTCAACATTCGGATCTTGATTAAATTGGGACTCACTAACACCATCCCTAACCCTCAAGACATTTGAACTATGTAAGAAATCCAATCATGTGGCAGACCTTGACCTCAGGCGGCAACCAGAACTCCTTTGCTACCTGAGAAAGAAAAAAAAACATAAAAGAAAATAATGAGCTAGAAGCACAGTGAGTGGTTAACAACATAGAGTTCTTTTCAACTCTTAATAGTAAATCAAGCTTAAAAATTAGCAAATCTTATCGAGATCAACTACTCAAACCTCATATATGGTTAACTCTATATCATATCTGCTCCCTGCTGGTTCTATAACATAGAGCATACTGTTATTCTTTCTATGTGCACATATACCTACCTCTTATGGGCTCAAAAGCTAGATTGTTGTTCCTGTAACCATCCCACATGAGGTTATTCTTACAAGCTCAGAATCTAGGTCCTATGATCCTCTGACTATCATGTGAAATCCCGCCACATGCTCAGATAATAGATTTATAGATCTTCTGACCATCCTATGCTTAATTCTATCACAAGCTCTCTAACTATACTGTGAAGCATTCTCTTTTCTCTACCATGCAAACATCATTACTATGTATGAAAATAACATTAACTTTTAAAAGAAAACCACTCACAATCAATTTCTCCATGAATTTCTCGTTCCTTGGATTCCTGATAATCCTAAAATTTAAATGATAAATTTCTAATTATTCCCAAACGACCATAACTTAAAATATCCTAAAATTATCGTCCAAGTATATCAAATTTTACTTAATTCTCCAATAAACCTAATTTTGTCAAATTTAGGGTTTGCTTATGATTTGGTCTCTTAAAAAATTTAAAATTAATTTAAGTTCCCAAATAAATCAAATTCTAGGTTTTAAGTGCCCTAAAAATTCCAATTACACCTAATTCTCCCCAAACCCTAATTCCATCCAATTTTAGGGTTTCACCTTACACTTTAACTTAAATTACCTTAAAATTAACTTAAGATTCCAAATTAATTCAATCCCAAGGTCAAAGCATCTTAATGAACCTTAATTTAGTCCAATTTTATCTAATTTCCTCCTTGTTCCCAATTTACTCTAATATTAGGTACAAAATATCATAATAATACCAATTGAACCATAAATCATGCTTACAAACACCTTAATTAACCTAAAATTACGAAGTCAATATGCAAGTCATCAATTTTATCCTTTAATGACAGACAATAGATGACATACATGCTTCTTCCTCAACTTCCAACCCCAAATTTGTCCAGATTCAACCTTTCAGACTTAAATTCATCAAATTTCGGCCAACAAAACTTCAATTAACCTTTATAAACCTTTTACCCATCATTAGAAGCAACTATCCTCCAAATTTAGCCGTCGAATTTGCTCTAGAACTCCCAGAATCGACGAAATACCTCATCGACACCCCATTTTTTGGCGAAAAGTTGCAAAATTAAATACAAAGATTTCCGCTAATAAGAGCTCAATTAACATCAATAGAACTCTAGATGGACCTTAGAAGTACTTACCTTTAAATTTGGACCTCCAAATCGGCCTCTAACTCCACGAATTTGCTAAAACCCAAGAGCCTCTATTTTCTGTCGAACTTTGGCGCCACTGTTTTTTTTCTTTTTCCTTCCTTCTCCGGCCCCGATTCTTCAATTAAAGCACTACATGACCTTCCTCTCAACTCCCTCTATTATCTGACTTCGTGACATTATATAAATCATAATTTCATGAACGTTATGTAACACCCCCACTTTTTAAAATATAGTTACCTTCCCATCAATTCAAGTTTAATTTTAGACTTCATCTTATTACTTATTTTGGAATAAGTTATGGAGTTTGATGGAATTAAATCTTGGCTTAATTTAGCTTTTGGATGTATGTTTGAAATCTACTACATATATCTTACATTTAAAGTAGATTAAATTTAGATATTTTTGTCTTCGAAATTTTGGAATAATTATTTTCTTTAGATTTTTTTTTATATAAAAGATTTGGATGATATATTCATATATTTTAAATTTAAGAAGGAAAAGAGAAGTTTGACTTGGGTCAAAGTTAAAATTAGGTTAAATTAAGGGCAAGTTTGGATTGACTTAGAAAAAAAAAAGATATTTTGCAAAATCTATTTTCATTTGAATACTTTTGAGGAAAAAAATGTTTAAATTGGAAATATTTATGTGTTTGGCAACTTTTTTTTGAAAAGTGTTGTTATATATAAGTTTGTTTGGTTTGTTATATACTAAATATGTTTTTATTGATGTCAAAGACCATAAACAATGGTTATAAAATGATATGAATAAATAATTTAAAATAATGGTCGTGAGAGTTGGTAGTGTGGGGTGATTGTTGCCGAAATTGGTGGTGTTTTGTCATTGAAGGTGGTCGTCAATGGTAATGGTCAAGGGTGGCCAACAATGGTAGTGATTGTCAGAGTTGTTGCTAGTGTGGCAACAGAGTTTTGTCAGAAGTGGTCAGCAAAGTTGGTGGCTAGAGTTAGTTGCTTGAAGGGATGACTGATAAGGTAGAAAGAAGACAGAAGGGCATCTTGAATGGAGGACTGTATGTCACACCCCAACCCAGATTTACTCCATACCTAGGAAGGAGCATGATCCTATTTCCAACATAAGACTCTATAATGTAAACACCATAAAAGATTAACAAATCATACAACAATCTCATTATCTCATCACAGAAGAACGGGTAAACTTTTAATTACCATGTCTGTATACACATAATAAGTACAACACGCTCTCCTTTCACTACACTCTCATGAAAGATGTTTAGTACATGACATATGAACAATCTAAATATTTACAACTATCCCAGAGGTTAGCTTCCAGATAGGTCCAGACGAGATTCTTCAGTAGGCTAGGCGTCCCGGACACGCTCGCTACCTGAAACAACAAACAACAACAAACTGGATGAGCAAAAGGCTCAGTGAGTGACTAAATCTACAAAAATTAATCATGACAACTTAAATCCAGTTTGTAACATAATAACCAACGCATAGCACAACCCAATGGACTATCAAGATTCACTTTTACACTATGCATATGTAATTATCAAACTCTCATGTCTCACAAGCTTTCATCTATTTAGTGCTTTCACTTCCTGTCCCTCAGCACTTATTCATTTATAATTACTGTACCATGTGCCTTCACATGAAATCCCTCGACACAGGTAACAAACTCTATCTATGCTCAAGTGCCTTCACTCATGATCCCTCGGCACGAGCTAGTGTGTGATGGATTACTAGATGCCTTCACTTACAGTCCCTGAGCATTGTAGTCCATTTTCTACTGTTATTTAAGTGCCTTCTTAGATCACTCAGCACTTAATTTCAAACTTACTCACATGTAGCTTTCACCATAAGGTCCCTCAGCCACTTATGTGTTTAGACATTTGTAATAATATTCTCTTAAATCACTAACACATCACATACATAAGGCATACTACCATGAATCACGTTTCCTCATTAATATGCGTACTAAGTTTAATACGAGGTATAACAAACAGTCATTCACAATGGGTCCCGGCTCTAAGTGGGTTATAAGCCTCCCCGAGCTCTTCTTGGCCTGAAAATACACAATCCTCAAGTTTAGTTTTCCATAATCTCCCTTTTTCTTTTAACATTCAGTAGCATCGTTACTCCATAGAAATTAGTAAGCTACCAGCCTTACTCAAAAGATATTCAAACTGTTCTAGCAACATTGCGTTGATTAAAACCAGTGAAACTACCTTGAGAAGCGATACCCAGCGATACTCTAGCGAGAGTTGTGAGACGCAAGCCTATCTTTGCGTTGCAGCGTTACTTTCTCTGCTGCTCAGTCTCTCGCTTACTCAGCGATACTTTCGCTGTGACAGAACCGTTTCCTTCTTCCTTTCTTCTTCCTTCTTCAACCTGCTAAACATTTCGCTTCAATCAATTTCAGTACTTTCTTCCTTCTACAAACTTGTTAGAATACAGGTCCTTCATCTTACTTGAAAATTTCATGAAGCACATCTTCCTCGTTTGGGACATATCCTCCGACAACTTTGAGTTACCTCTACTCATTCGACAGTTCAACTCCCGTCTCTTCTTCCTGAGTTTGACACACAATTAAACAATTTCAGCTCAAGCATCCTTCATGAAACCTGCTAGAAATCGAGTTAACTTACTAACCTCAAAGTTTCAGCCCTAATCTTCGTCTCTTCAATTTGTTCTTCCTCCAAAACCGAGCATCACTCTGAAAAGACCACAGCAGCCGAAACCTCTGTTAAACCCAAGTTTCTCCCACGAATTCAATGAGATTTCTGCTTCAGATCAACATGAACATCTTCTTCTACCTCCCTTCGATGTTTCGCCTTAAAATGAACCCTACTCGAGCTCTGAAATGCAAGCAGAACAATTGAATTATCAGACCACTTATATATATACCACCGACTTGTACTCCATTTCAATTCTATGCTATAGTCCGTTCAACGCATACCTCCTATGCTCAGCTTCAGCAACACACACGGCCTCTGGTGATATTTCATTTCAAACTCTCCCGCCAAATAGTTAACATACACATTACCTTCTCTCAGCCAACATTTGTCTAACGCATACCAGCCTTCGACGCATGGTAGCGTTCGCCGCACAACAGCCTCACCGCAGACCAGCTCCCAAACTCCTCATGGCCCTTACTTCTAATCGGCACATTGCCTTCAATGCGTTTGACGCATAATGATCCTCCACGCCTTATGTCCTTAACGCGTCTCAACTTCAACGCATGATCAGCTTCCCTCACCTTTGCGTTTACACCAAAATTATTTCCTCCACAACAAGTTGCCATCAATGCATAGCTTACACTTAGCCATTTTTCCCACTCCAAACGCAAGCCAGCCAACTACTTTACACATTCACCCATCTCTCGGCCCCCCTCTTACTTTGCGTTCTCATAAAGATAGATGCGGGACTTACACTGTAATCCATGGAAGGATGGCTAAATACTCTAAGACAAGAATGAGTTTGTAATCCCAAACCCAATACGAGCCTCCAATGTAGGCTTGTAATATAAATACAACCCAACCCATCCTATTTTCATTCCATCAATGCCCTTAAATGGGCCCATATCATTTATTTGTTTTTTTTTTTCCAAAGGCAATACATTGCTAATTAAAAAGAGAGAGAGATCTCACAACCCAAGGTCAAGGCACACACTAGAAAACAACAAGGAAAAACTAGTGCCAAAAACCAACAAAACACAAAGAGAAAAAAAAAAAAAAAAAGACAACTCAAGGGAAAAAGATACCAAGGATAAGAGGTTGTTTGGGTTCCCACAAGAGAAGCTCCAAGCAATTAGCACAACAAATAAAGACCTCAGATCGAACAACTTAACTAATCACATGGGGAGGGCGCAAAGTAGCACCATGGATACTCATGACTCATATTATGCTCATGCCAAACATGATAAATAACAACACACAAAGTAGCTCTTTATACTCGACGCTTTAGCCTATTATCAATGCTAAAGTGACAGATCCAATTGAGTTCTGTATCTCAATGTGAGATCCTATGGGAACACCTACCCCACAAAAGCATGTCCCCTCCAATAGCATTACTAAACAGGCATTCAAAAAATAAATGATCCACTAACTCAACTCCATCAATACACAACACACAGTTTCTTGGAATACCAGAACATCATATTCTAATATGGTCACATGCTTGTAATCAATTCTGAACAACAAGCCAATAAATGAATGAATTGAAGGGATTAAATGCCTCAACTCCACAAGAGAAGGAATAAAATCACGTTTTTTTATTTCTTGAAATAATAAAAATACAAAAACTAGAAGAAAAGGCTAAGCATCATACCTTTGTCGATCCATAATTATAGCAAAATCTTCTCATTGAACTGGTGGTTTTCTTGTTGACTCTAGTAAGGATCTGATTTATGAGAATCGCTCTTGAAAGATGAAAGAGAATTTTAAGAGAACTCTTCTCTAAAAATTGGGAGAATCTCTACAACATTATGATTTGCTTAGTTTCATGAGGGCTACCTAGGGTCTTATTTATAGAACTCTATCCTAAATAGGATAACTTAGCATAACCTTTATGCAAAGATTTTAAATTAAATATTTAATAATATATAATATCAAAATATTTACCTATTTAATATCTCATATTAGAAAGGGTTTTAAATGTTTAAATCATGTATGTATGTATGTATGTATATTTATTTATTTATTTATTTATTTGCATATTCTCTTAATTAGAATCTTATTCAAATTAATTAATTATTTAAATTATATTCAAATAAATGAATTCTCTCATAATCTACTTGATTAGAATCTTTATTCAAATTAAATAGTTTATTTATTTATATCTCATTCAAATAAATAAAAATTTCATATTATAAAGTTGTAATTTGAATCTTATTCAAATAAATTTTTATAAAAAAACATGCATTTAACGATACCCGATACAATTAATATTTTTCCTCGTAAATTTGAACATTTTGAAAATTTCTTTCAACATATTTGATTCGAGACTTAAAGATTACAAGCTTTAGTGATCCAAGATTAATTAATTAAACTTTTTAATTAAATTAACCTTCAAACATTAATTGTAGGGCAAACCATTATAGACCTATAATCGATCTCTTATGCATTGTAGGACAAGTTGTTTCCATGGATATAATTAATATAAACAAGTTAATCGTTCACGAGTTGTTCATAATTACAGCTGGGTCAAAATGTCCGATTTATACTTGTAATTACATCTTTTCCTCAAGTAGCATTGATTCCTCTAATTGTTCAACAGTAAACTAAGTCCCTTTCGGACCAGTGAGAGGGTGAGATCCTTTGTTCAAAATTTGAAATCAACTATTAAGGAACTATTCATCTATTTACCCTATGCGGGAAGGAATTATTCATGCGAGTTTATGTTTCTAGTTCTCTATTCGGTCAAGTCCCCAAAATAGTAGACTTATTGAGTCGGCGATTCGAGTCACTCTCACCCGTGCAAATCAAAGAACGAACTCTCATAGATAGAAGTTCATAACCCACTCAAGATTAAAATTGAGTCACACATGATCATTTTATGAAATATTAATCCCATCAATTAACGGGTTTACAAAAAGAGATTAATTATTTTGTGGTCCGATCTTTATACAAACTCTTTGTATAGGATACCTCACTCACATGTCTCTACATGAACGATTTGGATCAAACTATTTACAACTAGTGCAAGTGAGCCGTATACATAGTGTCATCAGAATAAGACAACCATCCTTATCCATATACTATAAACCTTTAGGTCATTACTTGACAATGATCCACTTCAATCAAGATTACATATAATAACCTTGGATTTTTACTATTTAATGGATAAATTAATACCACACAATTAATAAGTAAATTAATCAACTAATTAGTTAAGAGAATTTAGGGCACAAATCCTAACATGAATGCTTGAGAATATTACCTCCAAACCAAAGGAGCTTTAGCTCAAAGGACTAATGGCTGCCTAGGTCGCAAGGACTTCCAAGCATTAGCAACCGAAAACACACCATATCGATAAGGAAGTCAAGTGACACTATCCTCCCAACCTACATCAACCATAATCAACTGAACTTGTGAGGCCAGTCCCAAATCCCATCAGGCCGCAAAAACTCACTCGCCTTTGAATGGAGGGAACTATCAGCATCCAAAATAACCACAATATTAAACTATTGGAAGATAGACCCCCTTCCAAGCCAAGAGTTAAACCAAATCAAACATTGTTGACCATCACCGATAGACTATCGAAACAATGACCTCAAGCTATCTCAAACGCAAATGATAGTTGACCAACTCCAAGACAAAGACTTAGAAGCATTGACTGCCCAAATACTTCAACCCCAAAAACTATATGCTTCGACCTAGACAATCCACCAAGACCCAGATCGAATCTTAATAAGCTACAATAACTTTATGACAACGACATTCTAAGATGAAATACAACTGATACCACAACGACCCTCGCAACACAAAAGGCATAGACCGAGCAACCATAGCCCCACCAACACTATCGAGCTTCTCTTTCCAAGATAGAATTGTTTGTATGCCAAGACTACCCATATTATTTGTATGGTAATCGAATGCTTATAATTTTTATTTCATAGATTAGCAAGTTTGCATCTCATCAACGTTTACATATTTCAATCATTAACATTTAGATTCCGAGGATTAGATCCATCTCCGATTTCTTAGCTCAGGCGGCCATTTTCCCAATTAAAGCTTCCATCGCCTGTAATTCTCATTCCCACTTCAAACATTGACTGGTGGTCTCATCGCTATTGCTTCGACACTCATTTTCTTCGACAACCCAGCTGCATAGCGAAGGTATCAATGGAAGTTATCTTTCTTCTCTACTGTCTCTCAAGCTTCCAATTGAATCTCTTTCAGTTTTCTTGTTCCTGAAAGTTGCCACTTATGCGAGTTGCAGAATTGATACGAAGTGAATTGGGCTGAGTGTTTAATTGCAGAAAGCTACTTCAATTTGCAAGATCCAGTGGCTTCTGGTCTTAGCAGTCAGTATCGGAGTAGTTCGTGTCGCAGCTGGGACTGGGAGGACTCTGCGCAGTTCTCTCATTTGTTGTGATTGAGGTATGATTACGGTTGCAGGACTTTGAACTTGAATTATTTATTTCCGGAATACGTGAAATCCGGGAACGCCAATTTTACTTCGGATTAATGCACGGGAAAAGTTATTGATCTTGAAACTATTACATTTAACGTGCATTTGCAAAGTTATGATTCATGAATTCGATTACCAGTTGGCCATCGCTTTTACATATTACAGTATATTTCTTTGTTGCTTTGCTAGCAGAACAATTCTTAGCTCTCAGAGATGGAACGGATGCACGTTGTCTGAAATTGAGGGATTTCACAATTAGTATCATCGAGCTTCACCATGGAAGAGTAAGCGTCTCTCGGATATCTAGTGACTATTCTCTTTATGAAAGCTAGTGAAATCGAATGCTTATAATTTTAGTGTTACTAGTGTTTGCCTGTTTGGACTTCCATTTGTTTCCTTTGGGATGAACGATGTAGTCTACCTTCCAACAGGGAAAATGCCGTTGAGCTTTTGCAACGCTACAGGCGGGACAGACAAACACTTCTTGATTTTGTACTTTCTGGTAGCTTGATAAAGAAAGTTGTAATGCCTCCTGGTGCGGTTACCCTTGATGATGTGGATCTAGACCAAGTTAGTGTGGATTATGTTCTTAACTGTGCTAAAAAAGGTGATTTGACGTGTTCATTCTTTTATTTTTAAGTTTCATCTATTTAAAAAACATTCTTATGCTATCGTCTGTCTAACAGGTGCAATGCTTGAACTATCTGAAGCCATCAGAGATTATCATGACCTTACGAGGTTTCCTCAAATGGTAAGTATGATTTACATGTAGTCCCCATGGCGTGTTTGGATTACCTTTTCGAGTGTTTAATTTAAAAAATAAGTCATTTTGAAAGAAATACAAGTGTTTGCCATCCACTAAAAATGGATTTTGAAAGCTTTTAGTGTTTTTATTTTAAACCGTTCTTATAAAAAGTATTTAAATGAAAGTAAATTTTTGAAAAACATTTATTTTTTAGGTTAATTCAAACGGGCCCTTAGTCTTGTTTTCTTTCTTTCGTTCACACAGTGTAGGTTTTGTGAATGTAATTTTTCTCCCCGCTGATCCATCCATCCTATTTTATTTATTAGTGTTAAGAAATCATTGCTAATGTTTAAGTTTTCTTTGACATTTCAGAATAATTCAGGTTCTGGGGATGAATTTTTCTTGGTTACGGATTTAGATTCTTCAGGGTCACCTCCAAAAAGGGCACCACCACCTGCTCCTGCTTTTACACCTCCACCTGTCTATACACCTCCAGCAGTAATTGCACCACCACCTATGCCCACACCTTCGCTAACTGAAACAAATGTATCTAGATCAGAGTCTTTTGAGTCCTCACAAACTCGGGAATTGACCGTGGATGACATAGAAGATTTTGAGGATGATGAGGATGTTGAGGTTAATAGCGTGAGGATGTCCAGAAGAAACCCAAATGACGCAGCTGATCTTGCTCTCAAATTGCCTTCTTTTTCAACAGGTATTAATAAATTTATTGGCTGATGAATTGTTCATCTGTGTTGACATTGTTGGAGTTGTGTAGCTGTAGATCCAAAGAAAGCAGTGAGCATGCCTAGTGCTTATTCCGATGTTCTCTACATCTTTCTTACTTGCTAGGGTATCTAATGTAACTACACTGATTGCCTCCATCTGTTTTGAGGTTGCAAAGGATAGAAGTTTTGAGGTTATATCTTTCAAATTGTTTGACTATATTCCAACTGCATTTAATTTTGTATCTCGAGAAAACATACTTGGCTGAGATTATTAATTTGAAGTAGAACACTGTAGAGTGTGTTTTAAACTTTTTTCTTTATTTTTTATAGGAATCACAGATGACGACCTTGGAGAAACAGCATACGAGGTTCTTTTGGCTTGTGCTGGGGCCTCTGGGTATACCATCTTATCTTCCGTTTTTCCTTTTCTTTTTTTCTCTCTTTTTTTTTTTTTGGAATATTTCGGGAATAATTTTTTAGGTTATTGGAGTTTGTTAGTACTTACTCTAGGTAACTAATGAAGCAGCAAACCACTCGACTACTTCAAAAATTGTAAAATAGTATGACAACTTCAGCAACTAATTTCCTGTAAAATATATATATATATAAATTCAGCGACTAATAACAGTAAAATGCCAGAAAAAGATAAGGCATAAAAGAAAATAGAATCCCACTTCTTGTATATAAAAAGAAAAAAGGCAAAATGCACTTTTGGTCCCTAAGGTTTCAAAAGGTACATTTATTCTTTGAGGGATCTCCTCCTTATTAAGAGGATGAATTGAAGCTTCCCCATCCTTGCCACAAATTAGTCCAGCCTCTTCCTTAAACAGATGACAAATATCTTTGCCAAAGTCATCACCGGTCTCTCTAACTTCTTGAATTTCCTCAATATTTGATTGGTCAGGCTTTTCACTAGATGGGAATTCAAAGTGTTTGTTCCCATGAGACCTAGAAGACGACAAGCCAAATTCCTTCTCGCTCCTCAATAAATCCGAATTGCTGTTAATTTGAACCGCATTCACATTTGATTCAATGACCATCTCCATCGAGACGACTTAGGTGCAACAAGGAAAGCTGATTAATCCGGTCGAACGACTCAGGTGCAACACGGTTATCCGAATTTTGACGTGAATCTGACTGGATTATGAGGTGTGAAGCTTGGCCTATTACAGGGGGTCATCGTTTCATTCATGTGCCAATGGGTTATTCAAATAATGGGTGGAGCTCCTTTTTGGAAATGCTTTGTGGCTTCTTGGAGACAAGAGAAACTCTATTTCATCAGATTCATCAGCTTTCCTTGTTCAACTCTTCACATTTTTCTAAAACACAAGGGCAGAGTCTCCTAAAGCGAGTGGTCAAAGTTTCAGTCAAGTGGAAGAAGTGAAGGCTTTAAGGCAACCTCCATCCTCAGTTTTAAAAAAGGAAACTTAGAATTCAATTGAGATTGAGGCAGAATCAGTTTCTGTAAATCAAAGTAAGGATCTTTACTAGGTGCAAATGAACTATGAAGTTTTTAAGGAAGACTTTCGTAACTTATGGATCATATCAAAGTTGTTTGAATTCGATGATTGGAAATAGGTTGCCAAAACTTTGGAAGTATACTTCCAAACCAAAGTTATTCTCAACCCCCTCTTTGCGGAAAATGCTTTAATTAAACTTGTCCAAGGAAACTTGGAGGACATGATTTAGGCTCCTAGCAAATGACAAGAGTGTGGTGAATTTCATTTGATGTTTGAAAAATGGAATAAATTTAGGCATGGTCGGTCATTGCTGCTACCATAATAGTATTGTCTTGTTCTAGCAGTTCTGGAGTTGGTGATTCTAAGAATTTGTTGCAAAATTCTTGGACCGTTTTGTTCATATTTGTTCCATTTTGGTTGTAATTGTTTCTTTCGATCCTGTACACTTTTGTTCTTTGGTTGTGTTAAGGGTGCTAATTAGTCTCCTTTATTGTACTATGAGATTTTATCTCCTTTCATTATATTAGTGAAAGAGATCGTTTCCTTTTCCAAAAAAAAAAAAAAAAAACATTTGAATCCAATGGTGCACACTTCTAATGTTTTGAAAACATTGCTTCAGGAATCTTGAATCTTCTCAATTGTTCTGAAGCTAAAATCCAAGTTAAAAAGAACTGATGTGGTTTTATACCTTTGTCCATAGAAATTAAAGATTTTTTTTTTTTTTTGAAAAAGAAACGGTCTTTATCATTGAATTAATGAAGCAAGACAAAGCTAATAGTACAAAATTTACACTACAAGCTAGAACTTAGTTAGGATCAGGAGGTGCACCCGGGCATCTCAACTAGGTTGACACCCCCATAGCACCCTCATCATCTCCAAAGTGTATACTATCTAGGACTTAAATCTCAAAACAACCAAAGCAAGGACAAAACCCTCTTGGGTTTGCACAAGAGTTTGAACTAGATACATAACACCTCTACAAAGACTACTACAATATGATTTGATCAAAGATGAGGAAAAATGAATGCTGTCCAATTTATAATAAGCTTCTGAATAGAGTATTCTTCGAATGCCTTTGACAGAGTGCACCATGAAGAGGCATTTTAGTCTTGCATGCTTGAACCAATCCATCCATGAGGAGGGTTTGTCATTGAAAACGTGTCGATTCCTTTCAAACCATATTTCCAACAACAAAGCTTTGACTGCATTAACCCACAACAACTTAGGCTTCTTTTTCAGAACTGGACCCAACAAAATTTGCAGCACATTGCTTTTAAACTCACTTCCAACTACTCAACTTATACTGAAGAGGCCGAACAACTGAGCCCAGCACTGTGAAGCATAGCTGCAGTTGAAGAACAAATGTTGGAGGTCTTCTTGCTCTCGGCAACAAAGGGGGCACATGTGGGGGGACAACCATTGATATGGAAGTTTTCTTTGAAGAGTGGCAGCACAATTTAGTGAACCAAACAACATTACCCAAATTTGGATATTCACTCTCCGGGGGCTTTTGGACTTCCAAAGGCACTTTTCTAACTCATGATCAATCGGGGAAGCCAAGGAGAGATGCTTGGTGAGAGATTTAATGGAAAAACCTCCATTTGCTTCCAAGGCCCACACTCTTTTATTCGGCTGATTTGTCACTCTTTTGTTTGCCACAATACTCAATAGGTTCTGAAAATCTCCCAGTTCTTCCTCTTTTAGCAGTCTTCTGAACACTAAATCCCAAGAAGAGGAGTTGTGATCCCAGTGATCTGCCACCGATCCATTTGGCTTGAATGCTAACTTGAAAAGTCTTGGAAATCTGTCTTTTAGGGGCAAATTATCAAGCCAAGGATCGGACCAAAAGGCTGTTCTTCCATCTCCTACTTTAAAGACTGCTAGAGCTTCTATTTTCTGCCATTGCCTTGAAATGCTTATCCAGGGACTTCTAAGACTTGCAACCTCCTTGCCGTTTGTGTGCCACTGAAAGAGGTCACTGCGATGAATGCTCCTAATGACTTGGCACCAAAGAGAATTTGGCTCTTGCATAAAATGCCACCCCCATTTGGACAACAATGCTAAATTTTTGATTTTCAGATTTTCCAGCCCGAGATCTCCATCCTTTTGATCTTTGGTGACTATATCCCATTTGACTAGGTGATTCAATTTGCCCCCTTTATGACCTTCTTGTAAGAAGTTTCTCATTGATCTTTCTAGGGACGATACCACCTTTTCCAACATTAAAAGGGAAGACATGTAATATGTGGGAAGATTAGATAGCTCGGCCTTGCACAGCGTAAATCTACCTCCTCTCTACAGATTATATCTTTTCTACTTGCTCAATTTTCCTTGAATTTTGTCAAGGATAGGCTGCCAAAAGGAACCCTTCTTTGGGTGCCCGCCTAGGGGTAAGCCAAGATACATTAAGGGGAGTTTTTCAGCCTTGCAGTTTAGTCTTTCAGCAGCCGAACTAACCGCTGAATCATCAATGTTTACTCCACACAAGGCTGACTTCTCCCAATTAACCTTTTGTCCAGAGCACCATTCGAATAGTTCAATAGTTTTTCGCAAGATGTCCAACATTTCATCATCATATTTACAAAATAATAATGTATCGTTCACGAATTGAAGAATTAGACATGAATTTTCTCTTTTCCAACTAGAAATCCTTCAAATTTCTCTTTTCTATGGAGTCTTGAATGAGACAACTCAACACTTCACTTATTAAGAGAAATATGAAGGGTGAAAGGGGATCACCTTGTCTAACTCCTCTTGAAGCTTGAATTCTTTCTCTTGGCCTTCCATTAATGAAGATTGAAAATTTTGGGTTTTTGATACAATCAAAAATCCAGGAAATCCATTTTGCATCGAAGTTTTTTCCTTGTAGAACCTTTTCCAAGAATCCTCAATCTACTCAGTCAAAGGCTTTTTCCAAATCTAACTTTAGAATCCAATCTTTTTTCTTTTTGATTCTATACTCCTCCACAATTTCATTTGCTATAAGGATGGGGTCTAGGATTTGCTGGCCTTCGATAAATGCACTTTGGGTGGGAGCTATGATACTTGGCATGACCTTTTTCAACCTTTCAGCAAGTACTTTGGCGATTACTTTATATACTAATGTTGTGAGGCTAATGGACCGGAAATCTTTAACCATGACAGCATCTTCTTTTCTATTGATCAGACGAATAAAGTTTTCCTTTACACAATAGTTTAGCTTTCCATCCTCGTGAAATTCATCGAATAGGGCAATGAAATTGTCTTTGACCTTCTCCCAAAATTTAGATAAAAATTCCACCGTAAATCCATCCTGACGGGGCACTTTATTCTTCCCCATTCCTCTTAATGCAACTCTGATTTCTTCCGCATTGAACCTTGAAATCAGCCTCCTGTTTTGTTCTTCGGAAACCATTTGCCAATCCAGATTTGTGGGGAAACTTCCTGCACTTGGAATTTTTGTATAAAGGCTCTTGAGAATCCTAAAATTAAGTCCTCTATCTCGCGGTAAGATTTGGTAGGAAGGCCTTGGTTGTTTATTAGTTAAGATATAAGGTTCTTCCTCCTTTTTGCTGCAAGGAAGCGATGGAAAAATCTCGAATTTTCGTCGCCCAATTGTAACCAATTCAGCTTGCTCTTTTGAATTCTCTTTCCTCTTTTCTGTAAATAGCCAACAAATCAGTGTTTAAGGAGGCCCTTAGGTCCGGCTCTAGGGAGGAAGAATCTTCTAGTTCTGCCTTCTGTTCTTCTTTTTCCAGATTTTCTAAGATTTCCACTTCTTGTCTTCTTTGATTTCTTATAAAATCAGCATGCCATTTCTTTAGGGAGCTTTTTACTGATCTCAACTTAGAAGAGATGATGAATCCAACCCAACCTTGGTGATTCCCCACAGCAAGAGCTCTATCATCATTGAGAATTTAGCAACCAGCTGTTGCAAAAACGAAATGGAGAAGGTCCCCATTCAAACGCCCCAGCTTCTAATAAGAGAGGAAAGTGAAATTAAAGATGAGAAGCGGGGCAATATTTTCTTGAATTTCGGGGATATCGAGATAATTGATCCTCCTAGTAAGGTCAAAGGTGCATTATTTATCAAAGATTTTACTAATCATATTGATGTTGTTCGATTGAATCAAGTTATGAAGGACGAAGGAGTGTAGTTTAGTTCACTAAATCCCGATTTGGATTTCCTCTTACCATCCGGGCATATTTTGAGTTTTTCGAGAAGCCCATTTGTTCCCCTTCAAGAGGAGGACAGTCAGATGTTGGAAACCTTATTGGGTGTTTGTCAAAAGAAGGAGAATGATGGAGGCCGTTTGCCCTTTAAGCCCATTGGAATGGGTCAGCTTGATTCCTCAACTAAAGCCACATATGTTGCATCGCCCAATTTCGACTCTTGGTTCTTCATTAAATGTTAATGAAGCTCCTTCTTCAAGCAGAAAAGCAGGCAGTTCCCTCACTCTTTCCTCAACTCCTAAGAGAATCAAGAGATTATTGAAGCCTTTTTCGAAGCATTTCTCCGAAAAGAAGAGATCCACTCTTAAGTCATTAACAACAATTGTCAAACCAGAGTCTTCTAAACGTTCTGTTAGTCTTTTCAAGGAAGATGGAGTTATTAGAGGAAAGCGTTCTTCTTCAAGTTCCATGTTTGGCATCCAAAAAGGCAAGTTCAAAATCCTCAAATCCTCAACCTCCACCTCTTGTTTCTTCTAGAACTGTTATCTCCTCTCCAAACTCAAAGGTGAAGTTTATCAAGTGCCACTTTCTTCCTTTATAAAAGTTTCCCAAGCTCAAGAGGACTCAGATGTAGAATCCGTTGTTAGTGTGAGTAGCGATAAGATGAATTGTTGATTGTAAATTCGGTTTCCGAAGAAGTTCACCCTGTCAAAGATATACTTGAAGATGTTGCTTCACTTTTCCAAAGTTCGGCTAAGAAGAAAAATTCAAACTTGAAGCCTTGCTTCAGTTATCACCTTCTCATATCCCATCTAAATTTTCCTCCTTGATTGAAGAATGTGGTTTGATTCTTGGGTAAGCAGTTTGTCATCTTTTAAGAAAGCTTTCGGTTAAAGCTTTTCTTCAAGAGTTATAGAAGAGTTGTGGTTGTTCTGTTTTGTTTGGAGGCCTCTCGATAGTTGTAGGGTTGTTTTGTTTGGATTAGGCTGCTCTTACAGTGTTTTTCTTGGAGTTTTATTTTGGTCAGTTGTCAGCTGTGGAGTTTTTATAGTATTTTGGATAAGTGATGCAAATCCTCAAAGTTTTATATTGTTTTTCGGAACCTGATGCCCTCCTCCATTTGTGTTCTTATTATTGGACGGTGGTTTTGGTAGTTTATGTTTGGCTGGCTAGGTTGCTGGGGTTGGCAGCAGGCAAGGCAGTTTGGTTTTGAGTTCCTTTTCCAAGTCTCCTTTGCTTTCAAAGCTTTATGGCAATCAAGTTTCTAGTCTTTTACTTTGCTAGAAGATTGGCAGTTTGGAATTTCTTGTTCATTGGGTGTTGTATTAAGGATTGGTCTCCTTTATCTTTCATTTTGTTCTTGTTGCTCCATTTTCTATGTTGTATTTTCTCTTTTCTTTGTCTGTTTCATTGTACTTTGAGCTTTAGACTCATTTCATTAAATCAATGAAAAGTCTTGTTTCCGTTTAAAAAAAAAAAACGAAGGACAAAGTTTACACCCAATACAAATAAATGCTACAAACAATGTTACAAAGAAGGACTACTAAGCTGACAAAATGAGGGCCCTCCAATTTAAACTTATATCCAGGATAGAGAAGTCTGCAAATGATCTAGATTGTATGCATCAAGTGGAAGCATTGAGTTGTGCAATCTCGAAACGCTCAAGTCAAGGAGTTGCTTTATCGTGGAAAACTCTTTGGTTTCTTTCAAACCAAATTTCAACAAGCAAAGCTTTAACCGCATTATGCAATAGCGTCTTAGGCCCCTTCTTAAGAGAAGGACCAATCAGGATTTGCAGTACATTGTCACTAGAACTATTGCCAAACACCCAACAAAGGTTGAAAATGGAGAACAAGTGATGCCAACACCTAATAGCATAGCAACACTAAAAAAATAGGTTCCGTAAGTCTTCCTTATCAGTCATACAATGTGGTCAAATATGGGAGATAGGCAGTGAGAAGGAAGCTTCCTTTGCATGACTGATAAGCAATTTAAATTACCAAATAACATGATCCACACCGAAATGTTCACACGATGAGGGCTTTTAGATTTCCATAGGGCCTTCTCCAAAAGGTTTCCAACTAGTGTTGCCATAGACAAGTGATTCACTAAGGATTTAACCGAAAATGCACCAGTTGATTCTAACGACCATATCCTCCTATCTGGAATATTGAATACTTTTTTATCAGCAATAATACTACCAAGAAGAATCTGAAGATCAATAATTTCTTCCTCTTTTAACAATCTACGGAAGACTATGGCCCATGATGAGGAAGAGGAGTCCTAATGTTCTGATATAGATCCTTTAGGATATAGAGCGATCCTAGGTAAACTCGGGAGCTTGAATTCAAAGGAGTTTTATCTACCCATGGATCTAACCAAAAAACGATTCTGCTACAATTCCCATGTTTAAACACAAGCAAGTCTTCAATTTTCATGCAAGATCTTGAAATATTAATCCACGGACTTCGTAGACTAAACCTTTCCAGCCTTATGCCATTTGAATGGGCTTCTCCCATGTATGCCTCTTATTACTTGACACCAAAATGAATTATCCTCATTCATAAATCTCCATCCCCATTTAGTTAATGAGGCTAAGTTTCTGTTTTTTAATCCTCCCAATCCGAGACCACCATCTTTTTAAGCTCTAGAAACAATTTCCCATTTGGCAAATGATTCAATTTTCCTCCCTTGTTCCCTTCCTAAAAGAAGTTTCTCATAATTCTTTCCAAAATTGTTTACACCTTTTCCGGCATTAAGAAGGAAAACGCATAATATGTTGGGAGATTTGACAGCACCGAGCCCTTCCTCCTTGGGATAAACTATACCTTCTCCATCTATCTAACTTGCCATGGACTTTATCAATAACCGGCTGCCAAAAGGAGACTTTTTTAGGGTATCCACCCAAGGGTATTGATGTAAGAAGAATAGGGGTTAATTGGGTAATTAGGCAGTATTCTAGGTTAATTCCCTTTTTACCCCCACTTGTAATAGAACTCTATAAATAGGAACCTTCCCCTTTTGTATGACACACATTTTATCATTCTAATAAAAGATCCAAAATCCTGATTCTTGGAGGATTATTCCTTGAGGCTACTTAGGCTACATCAGGTAACCCAGGGTACATGATTGACAACTGCCAAACCTTACAATTCAGCTTTGCTGCCACAAAAAGTACTTTATTTTCCTCTATGTTTATTCCGCAAATAGCTGATTTCTCCTAATTGATCTTTTGTCCAGGGCACCATTCAAAAAGTTCATGGGATTTGTTTCATAGACTAAAAGTACAAAAATGGACCTGAAATTCGTTTTAGAGGGATGATAATTACAGAGATCAACTATGGTGGTGTCAACTACAATAGGAAATGATGAGAAAGAGAAAGAAAAGATGGGGAAGAAGAAATAAAAATGATATTATAAAATTAATTTTCCAACTCAGCGAGCCTAATCAGCAAACTTTAACCAACACATCATATTTTTGTTAATCAACCATCAGTCAAAAGAGTTCAAGGACTACTTAGAACTATTTTTCAAACCTTAGGACTAAAGTGTCCCTTTTGAAACCTTAGAGACCAAATAGATATCAATCCAAACCTCAGGGACCAAAAGTACAACCCAAAGAAAAATCTATATGAAGTCATCCAAAATTTTTTATTCATTAAAGAACAAAGAACACGACTATAACAACAAAGCATAACGGTGGTTTTCAGCCAACTAATTTGCTAACGAAGTTACTAAGAAACAATAAACCACTCAAGTAATTAGTAAACTATAAGCTAGTACAAGATCAACTAATAATGCTAAAAGGTAAGGTAAAATACATGTTTAGCCTTTTAAGTCACTGCATTTTCTTGTTATTTCAGTCTGTTCCTGTTTTTGTCAGCATTTGGTGCTCATCTTCACATTATATTTTGTTATTTCACGATTTCTTAAATCTTTCTTCACTATTTAAATAGGGGTCTTATTGTACCATCAACAGAGAAGAAGAAAGACAAAAGGTCTAAGTTGATGAGGAAGCTTGGACGTAGTAGTAAAAGTGGACTTGTTGTTGAACCTCAACGTGCACCTGGGTTAGTTGGGTTGTTGGAGAGCATGCGAGTACAGATGGAGGTAGTTCTGTTACTTCAATTTTTGTCTTGGCACGATTATAACTTTTAAACTTGATTTACTTGCATGGCAGATTCTGAAGTACTCGATATTGTTTGAAATAGAACATATGTCGTCTACAATTCATTTAGTAATTTGACTTTGTTTGTGGTTTTTTTTTGGGTAAGAAACCGAGCTTTCATTGTGGAAAAAATGAGAAAAAAAAGTACAAGGACATACAAGAAAAAATGAGTCCACAGAAGGAGTACTTGACAATCTACGAGAAAGGACTTCAATCCAGAAGAATAAGATCAAGTTGATAATTACAAAAAGTTACATTAATGCTCAAAGTTATACTAATGGATGGCTATAATGAGGCATTAAACCTCATCACCTCCCACTCCTCTTCTAAAGACCTCTCAACCCCTCTAAGATCCTACTATTCCTCTCAAGCCACACACCCCACAAGATAGTGAAAGAACAAGCCTACAACAACACTCTTTTCTTATCCTGAAAGTGAGAGATGTGGCACAATTTTACGTGTGTGTGTATATATATATGTTAATATATTTTAACAGAAACCTGTTCATTGAAAATTTTGAAATTAATAGAGCAAGCTGCCAATTCAGATCATTTTCAGACCATTTTCCTTCACTTCTGGAAGCTGTCTATGGATTGTAGTAATCTCTTGGCTGTTTATTTAGAAATGGTTCCATTTCGATTGAATGTAATATTTTCGTTTTGTATCTTTGATTTGTTGGCTGTTTTAGAGTTGCTACTTAAACCTATATATTGTACTCTGAGATTTTATCTCATTTCATTATATTAATGAAAGAGATCATTTCCTTTTAAAAAAAAAAAAAAAAAAAACAGAAACCTGTTCATTAGTGTATTAAAATACACACTGATCAAGGGTGGGAGAATAGCTCCCCTGGGGAGAATAAAAGAGAAATTTTTACTGATATGTGTAGAGGTCAAGAGTATTGAGATGTTATGCATCTTGTTGGCTCTTTGTGTTCTTTCTCTTTGCCATCCTTTATGTAATTACGAAAATGTTATGTACTAAATGGAAAAAAGTTATCTGTTATGCCTCATCAGCGAGCGCCCCCTATTTGTTACTCCTCTTTTCTCAAATAAATTGTCTGAAGAGAAAAAGACATTGAGATTGATTGGGATAGAGTCCAGATGCTTTTTGTTCTTTGGTGTATGAATGTTAGCTTGGTTTCAAGTTTTCTTTGCTTATTTGTATTGTGGGGCTGATAGGTTTCGAATTGTACTATTATTTTCATTTCAAGAAGACTACACCATCTTATTGCTTATTATTTCTAACCACACTTCTAGTTTTTTTCAACACATTTGATGGTTTGGTTCCTTGGGATCTCCTGAATGTGTAGGGGAAGACACATGTCCTAAGATCCTCTGGCATGTCTTGTTGAAATCCTCTTCCCGAGTTCTGATCTCACTTGACCATGGTAAAGGGTCAATGTTTTTTGGTAACAACTTTTGTTGTTGGTTTTTCTCTGTTAGCCACTGCTTAGCCACTACTCAGCGAGGATCAACGCTTGAGCTTGAGGTGAAAGTGAATCCTTAGAGTTCCTCTGATCAGAAATACGCTTTAACAGATGCGCTTTAGCTTGTGCTCTAGCTTCTTCATCTTCGTATCGGTTAATTATAGGATCCACTGACTTCTTAAGGTCATCTAACTTAGAAGAATAAGCACTCTCTGTCTCATCATCTCCATCCTCATGTAGCCACTCCTCTGTTTGTTGGAGGCTTGAGGAGATTCCTTCTCACTCTTGATCACTAGTGAAACTCTGATGTGTTGAAAAACTTATTCCTCATCTCATAGACATATGACTCTAGAGCATTCTTCTTATTTTTGGCTTGTTCCATATTTTCACCCTGTTAGGCCAGTTGGAGTTCTCTTTCTTGGGCTCTTCTGAGAGCTCATCCTTGGTCATTCCACCATATATGTGTTCGCTAACTGGCATGTCAATCCTCCTTGTGCTCCTAGCTTTTCTTGAAACATCAAACTCAGGATTCTGTTATCTGTTGCAGTTAATTTTGGTTGGCCTCTGTATCAACTTGATGTTACGAATGCCTTTCTCAATGGGAATCTTGAAGAAGAGGTATTTATGGACTTGCCACTTGGCTTTAAGGTGGATCTCGGGGTCAACAAAGTGTGCAAGTTAAAGAAATCATTATATGACCTTAAACAATCTCCTAGAGCATGGTTTGAACGTTTTGGAAAGGCTATCATGAGCTATGGATTTAGTCAAAGTCAAGCTGATCATACTATGTTTGATAAACATACTGGAAATGACAAGGTTGTTGTTTTGATAGTGTACATTGATGACATCATACTTACAGGTAATGATGAGATAGGTCTCACTATCTTGAAGAAAAAGCTAGCCAATGATTTCGAAATAAAGGACTTGGAAACCTTGAAGTACTTCCTAGGCATGGAATTTGCTAGGTCCAAAGGTGGTATTCTTGTCAACCAAAGGAAATATATTCTTGACCTATTGAACGAGACAGGTTTACTTGGTTGCAAGATAGCAGAAACTCCCATTGAGCAGAATTTAAAATTGGTGGTTGCAACTGAAAAATAGGTAAAAGAAAAAGAAAAATACTAGACTTGTGGGGAGACTCATATACCTCTCTCACACACGCCTTGACATCACTTTTGCAGTTAGTATGGTAAGCCAATTCATGCATGCTCTCGGGCAAGTTCACTTTGAAGTAGTTTATAGAATCTTGAGATATTTGAAAGGTACTCTAGGAAAAGGTATATTGTTTAAGAAGCATGACCACCTACAGGTTGAGGTTTACACGGATGCTGATTAGGTAGGCAACACAACTGATAGAAGATCCACTTCGGGTTATTGCTCCTTTGTTGGATGAAACCTTGTTGCTTGGCGAAGTAAAAAACAAAGTGTGGTTGCAAGAAGTAGTGCTGAAGCAGAATTTAGGGCACTAGCTCATGGTATTTGTGAGACCATATGAATAAGAAGACTATTGGAAGAATTGAAATTCTCTCAGATGATGCCCATGTGCATTTATTGTAATAACAAGTCAACAATTTCCATTGCCAACAATCCAGTCCTTTGTGATAGGACGAAACATATTGAAGTTGATAAAGATTTCATAAAAGAGAAGATTGATACAGAAATAATGTGCATTCCCTACCTTCCGACTGTTGGACCGGTATGGCAACCCTAGAGGGGGGGTGAATAGAGTTTAATTAAACTTATTCCTAAATATGTTCAAATTAAACTAATTGAATTAATTTTTGAATTAAATTAATAAAAACCTTAATTGATGCTAAATATCAAGATTGATAAAAAATATATGAAACACAAGATTCAATCAATCTCAACAAAGAAGGATAGTAATCTATAACATGCTACTAAAAATTGAATGCAAAATAAATTGAGAAAGAGTTGGAGAAGAAGACACCGTGATTTTTATAGTGGTTCGGTCCAACTCGACCTACATCCACTTTCCCAAGCGCCTCTTGGGATTTCGATTAAAAAATCTCCTTTGACTCTTTCCACGGATGAGAGTCGAACCGCTACCTTGCTCCTTTTTCGGGTTCAAGAGCAAACCCGATCCTTTCCACGGGTCAGGATCCAACCGTTACAATATTCTTGAAATTTTAAATCACACACTAAAACTCTCTAAAAAGAGTAGATGTACAAATTTGAACTCACAATACTCAATCCTCACAATACAATAAAAGTATCTCTCTAGAATAAGATGAAAAGAAAGAAATTTGAAAGCTTGGAGAGAGAGCAACAATGGTGACCTTTTTCAATTTGTGAGGATTGTAAAATTGTAAAAGTTAGGGAAACTTTTTGGAGAAGATGAAGTATTTAAAAAGAAATGAAAATGAGTGAAAACCAAATTAATTTGAACCATTAGATTTTTGTAAAAGAAAATTGAATGGTGGAGATTTAAACTTAACTAGCCGTTAGACACAAACATATAATAATATTAAATTAATCCTTTTAAAAAGGCAACTAGCCGTTAGATACAAACATATAATAATATTAAATTAATTCTTTTAAAAAAGCAACTAGCCGTTAGACACAAACATATATAATAATATTAAATTCATCTTCTTTTTAAGTTCATTTTCTTTTTAAAATCATTTTCTTTTTAACATTAATCCAAAAATAAAAGACCCACCAATTGTCACTTCTCCATTGCTCCAAATGACACCTTTCAATTTGTCCACTTTGATTACAAAAAATCTGCCACGTCATCAGTTCGGGATTTTTCCAATAAGCTTGTTTCTGTCATATCTTCTTCATTTGAACTCCGATTTGAGTGATTCAAATTGCATTGGAACCGTTGTTCCAAGCTCCACACAATAGACACTTCAAAACACTCAAATGGTTAATAAATAAAATCAGGTTTGTTATCATCAAAACAGTAATTAATCAATCCATTAAAATTAATTAATTTGAGATTAAGGGCCAAAAAGCCAACACCGACAACAAAGCAAATTGCAGATATGTTAACTAAATGTCTTCCAAAGTGGCAATTCAACAAATTGATTGACAAGCTGGCCATGATTGATATCTTCAAACCAGCTTGAGGGGGTGTGTTGATTATGTCTTATTTTGTGAATATCTCTATTGTATTTATTGTATTATATTTGCTATATTTATTTTTTCCATATTTGTAATGGGTATGCCTTCTATTTAGGAAACTCCTTTGTCTTGTGAGTAATAAGATATTTTTTCTGTTACAAATTCCATTGGCTGGGCAACAATGTTGGGAAATTATATATCGATACAAAGGCGAGGCTTCAAAATTGCCTTATTGCAGCCTTGCAGCAGAACAGGCTTTTATCCCTGTAATTTTGACTATGACTTTCTTCCCATCTTACGTTTTGGGAATTCCTCTCCTAACCCAACACCACCTTTCCTTTGCAATCACAAAGAGTCAATGAGTTTTTTTTTCAACACATTTGTTTCTCTGATCGGATGAAAGCTTTAGTCATTTTTGCTGCTAAGTTTTAGTTCTAACATATTTGCAGATATCCGAGTCCATGGATGTAAGAACACGTAAAGGCCTCCTAAATGCCCTTTCAGGAAAAGTAGGCAAAAGAATGGATACCCTCTTAGTTCCTCTGGAATTGTTGTCTTGTATCTCAAAAACGGAATTTTCTGATAGAAAAGCATTTTTACGCTGGCAAAAAAGGCAGGTAAGTTTTCTTTACTTATTCTATCTCTCTATAAATTTTATGATAAACCCTTGATTTGACTCATCAAGTGCTCAGTTTTCCTGGAGTGTGATATTTTATATACGTACAGCTGAACATATTGGAGGAGGGGCTTATTAATCACCCTGTTGTGGGATTTGGAGAGTCAGGGCGCAAGGCAAGTGAGTTGAGAATTCCATTGTCAAAGATTGAGGAATCTGAGGTATGTTTGCTTTAAGTTTTATTTTTATCCAATTTTACTTATTTACCTCTTTTTTTTTCCCTTCTCTCTCTCTCTCTCTCAAAACTGTTTCTCATTAAGTGAAATTAAAATGCAACCAAGGATGCTCACCTCATAGGCAACCAAGGGTGCCTGATGCCTTGGTATCTTTTATTTCCGCCAAACAATCACATGGATGAATACGATGTTGGTGAATTTGAGGGAGATTTGGAAGGATAGGAATAAAAAATATTTTAAAAAATAAATACAGTCTGATAGAGCTTTTTTTTTTTTTTTTTTTTTTTTTTTTTTTTTTTTTTAATGATGCGAAATTGTTCATTAAGAGGATGAAAAGAGAATATTGTTGTGAGGGATACAATGAAATGAAACATTAATAAACCGTAGTAGGGGGCTTAGAAACATAAGAAGTAATTTAAAGCAAAAACAGATCAGAAACTTGAGCAAATGAACTTAAAACAAGATCTCAACAACAAAATCTTAGAAAGGCTTGATAACAGCTAGCCAGTTGCCATAGATCTCCTCGATAGAATGCCTTCCAAACTTTTTGGAAAGAAATTAGTCTGATGCACAAAGTACAATGAAAACAAATAAGGAAAGAAATGAGAAGAAATCTGAAAAGGACCCTAAAAAATTGACATGCTGATTATGAAGGAAAAAAAGAAGACAGGAAGAGAAGCTATCAGAAGAAATTGGCAAAGAAGAGAACAGGGCAGAATCTTCTGACTTTCCCATGCTAGAATTTGGATATGAGAGTTTTTTGAAGGCTGATCTGTTGTCTCTATACCGAACGAAGGAAAGGAATTTAATTCAAAAGAGTAAACTCAATTGGCTTAAATTAGGAGATGAGAATTCGAGGTTCTCATGATTTCCTTGTAGCAAAAAAGAGAAGGGATTTGATATCAGAATTAACAAATAATCAAGGTATCCCTACAAGCTCCTTCCGCGAAATTGAAGCTCTAATCATAGACTTTTATAAGTCCCTTTACAAGAAGACTCCAAGTGCTGGCTCTATTCCAGCAGTCTAGAATGGCAGGAGTCTCGGAAGCTCAAAACAAATGTCTGGTTTCACGATTAACTTTGGGAGAAATCTGAAAAGCATTGAAGGTGATGGGGAAAAATAAAGCGCCAGGCCTTGATGGTTTTACAGTAGAATTCCTCATCAAATTTTGGGAGGTGTTTAAGGACAATTTCACCAGCCTTTTTGATGAATTTTATGAAAATGGAAGGCTGAATTCATGTGTAAAGTAAAATTTTATCTGCTTGATTAAGAAGAAAGAAGATGCTACCATGGTAAAAGACTTTAGGCCCATTAGTCTTACAACTTTAGTGTACAAGGTGATTGCCAAAGTACTTGTAGAAAGGATGAAAAGAATCATGCCATGCATTTTTTGAAAAATAATCATGCCATTCATTTTTTCTTTATTTGTTTCATTGTACTTTGAGCTTTTGGATTTTTTCATTACATCAATGAAGAAGTCTTGTTTCCATTAAAAAAAAAAAGAAAAAAAATTCTTCTTCTAAGTCACTTGAGTCAAAGTTCTAGCATTGGTTTTGGGAGTAAATTTGACTTTCTTGCTTGTACCAATTGTTGTATTTCTTCTTTTGTTTCTAGAATTTAAAGAGTTCCCCCTAATTAGATGTGTGTTGTTCAACAACGAGCACAACTCACAAAGCTCCTTCTTACAATCGCTATTATTCTGGGGATCCCCATTGAGGAGTCAAAATCCGAAGTATAAGTGAACCATTCGGATGAGGGGGGAAGAGTTTTGACTGAAGCCGAAAGGTATCCTAAAGGAATCGATTCAAATTGGACATACAAAATCTTTCGTGAATAGCCGGGAGGAAAGAAAGGGCGGTAGGGGATCTATGGAAGAAGGCCCTGGGAACGGCGTCATCAAGAGTTTTCCAGTCTTCCATTGGCGGCAATCAAGTTGGCCCAAATGGATGCTTTAATACCAAATTGATGAAAGCCTAAATGCTAAAAGAGAGAGAAATCTCTAAGAAACCAACAAGTCTTTATTATGAATGAAAAGTTATCAAAACAAGAACACAGTCCCTCTATTTATAGAGAATTGGAAAGCAAACTAATCCTAATCTTAATCAATCAAATAAACTAATCCTAATTCTAAGAAACTAAGGAAACTAAGCCTAATCCTAATCAATCAATTAAACTAATCTTAAACCTAATCAAATTAAGGATTTGACCAAGATACCCTACTTTACCTTAATCCTACTACATCATCTTGTTTGATTTGTTTTGTTAGTTGTGAGTTGGTGTTTTCTGGGGTTTGAAGTAAAAAGTCTTTTTCTTATGATTTGGGTCGTATTTGTTCGCATTTGTGCATACCGGACTTGTCTAGCTTTGGTCTTTTTGGTTGCATTTGTTTTAAGTTGCTTTTTCCTATTCGGTCTCATTGTATTATGGAGCATTAATCTCTTTTCATTACTTCAATGAAAAGTCTTGTTTCCTTTTTTTTTTTAAAAAAAAAAAAAAAAGAAATTGAGAGGAACAAGAACAAAATAAAATCTAAGTAAAAGATACAAGAGACCTAAAGACAACACCCAAAGAACAAATGGCATACGAACAATCTTCTATCAAAGTACAAGACTTCAATCTTGAGTGCCATAAAGCTTTAGAAGCAGGGAAGACTTGAGGATGAACTCATAACCAAACAAACTTGCAAGCTGCCAACTCCAGAAATCTAGCCAGCCAATCTAAAAATACCATTACCACCATCCGAAACAAGAATGACACTGATGGAAGAAAAACACCCAAATCAGAAAATCAATATACCGCATTAAGGACTTGCACCACCTATCCAAATTACTATAACAACTCCACGGCTAAAACTGTCCATGATAATAACTTCTCCAAACATAACACTGATTGAACAGCCACAATCCAATCAAAACAATCTTACAACCATTGAAAGACCTCATGGCAAGACAGCCACAACTCTTCGTTGACTCTTGAAACAATACTGCGTCCAAAAACTTAATTTAGGAGATGAAGGACTGCTTACCCAAGAATCAAACCACAGTTTTCAATCAAGGAGGAGAATTTAGTTGGGATTTGAGAAGGGGATAATTGATAATGCCCGTTGCTGGGGAGACTATTCGCCTTCTTGAACTTGGATTGGGTGTTTGGAGATGTCTTTAAAGACAATGTTCAACAGCTTCTAATTGGTCCAAGTTTGAAAGTGGGTCCTCGATTAATTTGGGTTGATGCGATGAAGGCAACGCTTGCTGAAATTTGGTTTGAAAGAAACCAAAGAGTGTTTCACAATAAACTACTTGGTTGGTTGGATCGCTTTGAGATTGCCCGTCAAAATGTTTCTTCTTGGTGCAATTTATCCAAGCCTTTTGAAGACTTCTCTATTCAAGATTTATGTTTAAATTGGCATGCTTTTATTTTTCCATCCTAGGCGTTATATTTACATTCTCTTGTTTTGAATTACCCCATTGTATCCGGGGAACTATCTTATCTTGCTTTGTTGGATTACTATTTGGTCCTTGGCTGTGTTTTTTTATGGAAATGATGAGAGTGCTATGGAGGTGTCAACCTAGTTGAGATGTCCGGGTGCACTCGCTAATCCTTAGGTCTTTTGTGCTTTCGTTTCCCATATTTTAATTTGAGCATTAGTCTCAATTCATTAATTCAATGAAGAAACTTATTTCCTTTAAAAGAAAAAAAAGGATAATGCATCGAGCAAGGCTTCTGACTAGAATTGTTCTTAGTCGAACTTTGGAAAAGTGAATGCAACATCTTGAAGTATATCTTCATCAGAGTGGTCTTCTTCAGGTGCTGAATTTACAACCAAAAACTCATTTTCATTGCTACTCACATTAACAACGGAATATTCAAATGAGTCTTCTTGAGTTTGTGAAGCTTTTGAAGGGGAAGAAATTGGCACTTCCTTGATAAACTTTACCTTTAAGTCTAGAAAGGAGATAATAATTCTAGAAGAAACAAGAGGTGTTGGATGATGATTTGAAGACTTTATGTTTGTTGTTTTAGAAGGCAAAGATGGAACTTGCATTCGAACACATCTTTCCTCCTTTTGAAGGGAAATGGGGTTTCTTGAAAAACTCGGAATATTCCTAAACGGTAAGAGGAAATGCAAATCAGGATTTAGTCCTCCATAACTTGATTCAAATGAAGAGCATCAATATAGTTAGTAAAATCTTTAACAAATAATGCACCTTTAACCTTATTAGGAGGATCAATTAGCTCAATATCCTAGAAATTCAAGAAAATGTTGCCCCGCTTTTCATCTTTAATCTCAATGTTCGTGGCATAAATCCACATAAGTTCTTTTTAACTTGAATTTTAGCTTTAGAACAATTAAGGAGATTCAGAGTTTATGTAGAAATGTCTTCTAAACCTCCAAAGTATGCCCCAATGGCTTCAATTACGCCAGTAGTCCAACGGAAGGTTTTTGATCGAAATCCAGCCCCCATAACCTTTCATCACATTGGCCGACCGTGTCTAAACTTATTCCATTTTTCAAACAACAAATGAAATTCACCACATTCTTGCCATTTGCCAGGGACTTCAATCATGTCCTTCAATCTTCCTTGATCAATTTTAATTAAGAATTTTCCGCAAAGAGAGGATTTTTTTTAAAAAGAAAATGAGTCTCGTCATTGAAATAATGAAATGAGACTAACGCTCAAGTTACAAATGTGGATACAAGAGCATAAAAACTATTGATCAGTGAGTGCACCTCCGCAAACAGGGGATTGATAATAACTTTGGTTTGGAAGTATACTTCTAAAGTGACAACAAGTCCGTTTGGGTGGGGAGGGAAGAAGGGAAAACAAGGATCGACAAGTGAGAAGGTTTGTAAGGGGAAAAGGTTGAGTTGATGAAAGGAATCGACAGTCAGAATCGGTGGGCGGAGACAAAGAAGGGGACCAACAGACGAAGACTGACGGTTGGATGTTAGAAGGGGAGGTTGACGGCAACGATCGGATGATGGTAGGGTTTCAGTGATCGGTAGTGTTCGAAGATGGTTGGTGATGAGCAAATCGGTCAGATGAAGACGACTATGGTTTCAGGAAGGGGTTGCCAAAGGGGACCGACGGTCTGATCCCGTGAAGAGGACTGACGGACAAACGCTGTAAGACATTTTTGGAAAGAAAATACCTAAAAGAAGATTTTAGCCAAACTGAATAAAAAATTGATGAATAATTTTGGGAAGATTGCTGAAAGATGTGATGGCTTTTTCATCAAAATCTCAGAAAGCAAAGCTTTGACCATATTAACCCATAGGAAATAAGCTTGAGATTTTTTTTTTTTTTTTTTTTTGAAACGGACACAATTTTCATTGATATAATGAAAATATATAATGATACAAGTAGAAGGAAACCAAAAGAACTTGAGGATTAGACGGTGCACCCGATCATCTCAACTAGGTTGACACCTCCGTAGCACCACATCACATCCAAGAATAATACAAGCTAGAAACTGAAAAAGCAACTTCCAGAATGATACAATCCTTCTAGAAGTTGTTACAAGGATCAACAAGACAATTAAAATGAAAATGAGCCATGCAATAACATTGTTACAAAGAATAGGAATGTTATACAGGGAAAATAAATGCCCTCCAATTGAGATTGAGATCTTGAATTGAGAAGTCTTCAAAAGCTTTTGTAAGACGGCTCCAAGAAGATGCATTTAAACAAGCTATATTAACCAAGCTCTCCAATCTGCTTGTTTTTCATGAAAGACTCGTTGATTCCTCTCAAACCAAACTTCACTTAACATAGCTTTGACAACATTTGACCATAGAATCGATGCCTTGGAGTTCACGGCTGGCCCTACCAGAATCTGCATAATATTTTCTCGAAAAATGTTTCCAAAAAAACCCAACTAATGTTAAATATTGCAAATAATCGGTCCCAACAGTTCCTAGAGAATGAACAAAGAAAGAATAGGTGTGGTAGATCCTCAATTCCAGCTAGACAGAGAGGGCAGATTGAGGGAGAAAGATAGTGCTGGGGCAGTTTTTGTTGCATAACCGAGGAGCAGTTCACTTTACCAAAAAACAATATCCAAACAAGGATATTTACTCTTCTAGGACTTCTAGTCTTCCATAAAACTTTGTGCACTTGTTTATCTAATGAGGAAGCCACTGATAAATGTCTTATGTCTTGAAAGAGATTGTACCGAGAATGACTCACTTGCTTCTAAGTCCATACGTGCCTATCCAAATTTTCATTCACTCTTTTGGAAGAGATCAATTCAAGAAGTGATTGAAAATCCACAATTTCTTCTTTTAATAATCTTCGAAAGGATAATGTTTGTTTTATCCTAAATAGAGCTGGGTTATTTGCTATTCTAAATAGAGCTGGGAAGCTTGCTTTTAGAGGCAATTGGCTTATCCAAGAGTCGGTCCAAAATCCAATTTGGCACCCGTTTCCAAGCTTGAAACTAACTAACGTGCTCACCTTTAGCCAAGTGCGAGAGATGCTTATCCCTGGACTTCGAAGGCTAAGGTTTGTTTTATCGGCAGTGTGCCAATTGTATCTTTCTTTTCCATGAATACTGCTAACAACTTGCCACCATAATGCATTTTCCTCTTTCAAGAATCTCCACCCCTATTTGGCTAAGAGAGCAAGGTTTTTTACTTTTAAATTGCCTAATCCGAGTCCTCCATCATTTTGTGAGCCAGTCACAAATTCCCATTTGACTAAGTGATTCAACTTTCCTCCTTTATTTCCTTCCTAGAAGAATGTAATAGACTATTGCTTAAAGTACAATACTTAGATACAAGAGGTAACAGAACAAAAGAAAGCAAAAGCAATAAAAAAGAATAACCAAGGATCTTGTATTGCACCCAGACATCTCACTAAGATGACACCCCTAGATCAACCTCAGCAAATCCTAATACAAACAACAAAAACAACCTACAAAAAAAATTTGACAACAATAATATACATACATAGAATTCCAATCGACACCACAGAGAAGTTGAAGAACATTATCCTTCCATGAATTGGAGAAAACCCAATTAATGTTAAAGGCAGCAAAAAGCAGGGACCAACAATGCTGGGAAAATGCACATTCAAAAAAGATATGGCCAGTCGTTTCCCCTGCCTTGTAACACAAAGAACACACTGATGGCATAAGCATCTGACCTGGAAGTTTTCTCTGTAAAACATCAGCTGCATTGAGGCTTCCATTAAGCATGATCCACACCATAATATTTGTCCATTTTAGATGAGGAAACCAAGTGCTTTGTCAGGGATTTAACCGAGAAGTTACAAGAAGGTTCAATTGACCAAATGTGAGCATCTTCATTGCTGTTTAGTGAAATAGTAGATAAGGACTGCATCAGAATTCTGAAATCTCCACATCCTTCAAAAGCCTTCGGAAATTGATATCCCATGAAGAAGTGGAAGAGTCCCTATAATTACAAAATGATCCCTTTTTGTTGGAAGCAATAACAAATAACCGAGGGTAGATATCTTTCAAAATAGATCCATTGAGCATTAGACTGCATCAAAATTCTTTCATTTTATTCTTGTTGCTCCATTTTCTATGTTGTATTTTCTCTTTTCTTAGTCTGTTTCATTGTAACTGAGCATTAAACTCATTTCATTAATTCAATGAAAAAGTCTTGTTTCTGTTTAAAAAAAAAAATAATAAATCTATTGAGCCAAGGATCCTTCCAAAAAGTTAATTCTCCTTCCATTTCCTATTTTGAAATGTGCTAAGCCTTCAATTACAGTCAGATAGAGTAGATGCAGGTTGAATGCATTTTTGTCTCCTCTCATCCGCATATCAGAAGGGATTTTTTTTTTCTTTTTTTTTTTTAATAATTTTTTTTTAAATTTTATTATTATTATTATTATTTTTTGACATTAGTTAATTATCCCCCCTGTTATCCTCATTTTTGGAGAATCAGGTTGGACGTTCTTTATCATTCTTATAATTATGAAAATAGAAGTATAGTTCTTTTGGAAAAAAGAAGTTTTTGTGCCGCTCTTTTCTATATATGTATATACATATTTGTAGCTGACATTTTGGAATTTTCAGTGTCTCCCACCTTCCACAGGGGAACTTCAACGAATAGAATGCCTAAGATCGCTTCGAGAGATTGCCATTTCACTTGCTGAGAGGCCAGCTCGGGGTGACTTAACAGGTGAAGTCTGTCACTGGGCTGATGGTTATCATCTCAATGTCAGGCTCTACGAGAAACTTCTTGTTAGTGTCTTTGATATGTTAGATGAGGGAAAGTTGACTGAGGTTAGTTTGTTTGCCTTCTCATACACCATTTGCTATACTCATATTGTATAACAAAGCAACGGCACCAGTAATCTTCAAATTTACCAAAATTTTAAAGGCTTGTTTTTATTCGTCTTCCTTTTGTGGCTTCTCATTCTAGTTTATCTAGTAGTGATGTAGTATGATTAGGGTAAATTAGGGTATCTTGGTCAAATCCTCAATTGATTAGGTTTAGGAAGGCTTAGTTTCATTGATTGATTAGGATCAAGATTAATTTCCTTGGTTTATTAGGATTAGGATTAGTTTGCTTTCCAATTCTCTTTAAATAGAGGGATTATTTCTTATTTTGATAACTTTTAGTTCATAATAAAGACTTCTATATGATTCTTGGAGAATGTTCTTTTATCTTAGGCTACATCAACTAGCTTATAGATGCCAAGTCCATTTGTATTCTTCCGTTTCTCTAAGCCTCAATTTCCTTTGTTGTAGTAAAGAAGTTAATTGGCCGAGGTAGATAGCTTCCTATATATCATCCAGACGGGTAGACATGTTCAAAAGAACCATTCTAGATCTAAACCCTTTTTGTAATTAAGCAGTAGAGTTACGCTCTTTAAACGCAATTCATGCCTTTTTGTTTTTATGACTAGAAATTGTTTCTTGATTTCCAGTTTGGGTTTTTATAGAAGAAAGGAAAAAAAGAAGAAAGAGGACAGAAGTAAAGAAATAGAAAAGACTATCCTAATTTTTTACTTTTATAGTTTTCTTCCAACCCGTCCTTTGAACAATTTTATATCTTTTTCATTGTTTTAGTTAGAAGTTCATATTAAAAAAGAAAATATTTGTTCTTATTTTTAAAAGAAAATTAGATGCAGTAATGCGGCATTCTTCTTGATCTGCATTGTGTAACCCATTTATATTTCAGGAGGTAGAAGAAATCCTCGAACTCTTGAAGTCAACCTGGCGTGTCCTTGGAATCACAGAGACCATCCATTACACTTGCTTTACTTGGGTACTGTTTCGCCAGGTATGACAGCCACTAAATTATCTCATTTGCGTTTCTCAGATGATCAAAATTAACAAACGGAATAATTAAATAAATCACTTAACCAATATAGAGATCGCTTGCACGTGAGGAATAAGAACAACACAATTTAGAAGAAACTATGTTAATGAAAGTAGTCTATACATGATAATAATGAGGATCTGTTATCTTCTTTAACAAAAAAAAAAATCAAACATTTCAAGGAAGAATCTTAGGTGCTGTATGAACTAGAAAAGGAGGTGGAAAAATTAGTAAACTTGAAATTCCCATTGCAAAAATAAGCATGCATCGTTTTATGATTTTTTTCACGCACACTCAATATCTGTAAGTGGTGCTGGTGGTGGTGGTTTTTCCCTTTTTCGTTTCTTTGTTTGTTTTGTGAGAAAGGAAAGCATTCAAATCACAGAAGCAGGGAAATAAGTAATCTTCCTCCCGAAACCTTAATGATGGGAAATACAAAAAGGGCCCCGTCCAAGATTAATGAGAAAAAGAGGAAAATCAGAGACGTTCGCATGCAAAGCTGTCCAAGATGCAGGCGTGTACTGTACATACTCAAAAAATGAACAAAATGTTTTCACTCTAATTCTTAAAAAGCATAGGGAAAATAAATCAAAATTTTACCCCTAAACTTGACAAATTGTATCAATTTTCACTGTAAACTTTTGGCTTCATCAAATTGGGTTTTAAATTAGACAAGTGTTGCAATTTTTATTTTTTATTCCGATTTCGCTAATTCAACCCCTAATTTAAAAAATAATAATAAAAAAAAGTAAAAAATTAAAAACTAATTAATTTAATGAAAACTAAAGAAAATTAAATACGATTAGGCACAAAATTGAATATTGAATAACTTCATGGACACCTACAAATTTCAAAAAAAAAAAAAAAAAAAACCATCTCTACGTCATTCTTGTGTGCATCCTATCAAGTGAAGGAATCGATTTCCTTTTGCGGAAGCGTGTGATCACTTTTGCCTAATTTTGTTACAGGAAAATTGTACAAAACAAATACTCAATAAGGGTTGAGCAAAATTTAGGGAAAAGAATAAAATTCCTTTTAGAGAACTCTTCTTCAAATCTTCCCCCAACCTTGAAAATACAGCAACGTGAAACCAATTTGATTCAAACACAACCAATATAGTCTTCTCGACTATTCTTTTGGAACAAGGAGGGATTGTTGGATCCTTTTGTGAAAGGGTAAGGAGAATAACCCAAAGAACTTTTTTTTTGTTTTTGCTTTTTGCAGAGAGATCTTTAGAGAGAACGTGAGTCAGAATTCTTTCTAAGATCAGTATCTTAAAACCGTAATTCTCTCTTTAAAGTACAGAGAGATTTCTTCCTCTTAGGAAACACAAAGTGAGGGGAGTGATACTCACCACTCCCCTACTTTGTAGGGGAGTTATTATTATTTTTTTCTTTTTAATTAATAAATTGTTAAAAGAATAAATATATTAAATAAATCAAAAATTTTTGGGGATAAAATAAATCAAATTTAATAATATATTTATTAATTAAATATAATTAATTTAATTTATTAATTAAATTCAATTTAATTAAATAATTTATTAAGTATCATATATTCAATTTAATATATATATGAATCATATTCTAATATACATATTCTCTCTTAACCTATAGTTTTTTTTTTTTTTAAAGAAAACGAGTCTCTTCATTGAAATAATGAAATGAGACTAATGCTCAAGTTACAAATGTGGATACAAGAGCATAAAAATTATGGATCATTGAGTGCACCTCGACATCTCAATTAGGTTGACACTTCTTTAGCACTCTCATCATCTCCGAACAAAGATCAAAATATCCAAAGATTAAAAATCAGTCCCAACATAACAATAGTATACCCCAAATACAATGGGGCAAAAATCTTGAAGCAAAAAGAACAAAAATAGGATCTACACAAAATAGCAAGACAAATCATAGACAAAAACTAATCTATGGAGTTGGAAAAATGAATGTCGTCCAATTCAAACATAGTTCTTGGATGGAGAAATCTTCAAAGTCTTTGGATAAGGTACACCAAGATGAAGCATTCAAATGGGCCACCTCAAACTGAGCCATCCACCCCATTCTTTTGTCATGGAATACCCTTTGGTTTTGCTCAAACCAAATTTTAGCAAGTATAGCCTTACTGCATTAGCCCAAATCAACCTAGGTCCCTTTTTCAAAGCTGGCCCAACCAGAATTTGTCTAACATTATCACAAAAAGCATCCCCGAACACCCAATTAACTTTGAATAATGAAAATAAACACCACCAGCAATTTAAAGCATAAGAACATCGAAAGAATAAGTGTATCAAATCCTCTCCTTCCACTTCACAAAGAGGACAAATAGATGGAGAAAGGCAGTGAGAAGGGAGCTTCCTTTGCATAGTCAAAGAACAGTTTAAATGCCTAGAAACCATTATCCATATTAAAATGTTCACTCTTCGAGGGCTTTTAGTTTTCCATAAGACTTTATAAAAACATTTACCTAAAGGGGTTGAGGGTGACAAGTGAGCTGAAAGTGGTTTCACAGGAAACTTCCCTAAAGCTTCTAAAGACCACACCCTTTTGTCATAATTTTCAGATGGCCTTCTGGCTGAAATTTGCCCAAGCAAATTTTGGAAGTCAATGATTTCTTCATTCTTTAACAATCTGCAAAAAATGATGTTCCAAGAACAGGAATTTTCATCCCAATAATCAGCCACCTTTTAAGCAACCTTAAACAATCTTGGATAGCTGCTACACAAAGGGACTAAACCATCCCACGGGTTCGACCAAAAAGAAATTATGGAGCTATTTTCGATTTTAAACATGGCCAAAGCCTCCACTTTCAGCCAAGTTCTGGAAATGCTAATCCAGGGGCTTCTCAAAACTGTTGCCAATCTTCCCTGCCATGTGCCAATTATGTGGATCTTTACCATGAATGCTTCTAACCACTTGGCACCTTAAGGGCTTATCTTCTTCCATATATCTCCAACCACATTTGGCTAAGACTGCTAGGTTTTTTGCTCTTAGGCCCCCAAAACCGAGACCTCCATCAGCTTGTGGTTTAGTAACCAAGTCCCATTTCACAAATGATTAATTTTGCTTCCTTTCTGGCTTTCTCAGAAGAAGTTTCTCATTATTCTTTACAAACTTGGGACAACCTTTTTAGACATTAGAAATAGAGACAACCTTTTCCGGCATTATTAGAAATAGAGACATATAATATGTTGGTAGATTGGAAAGAACAGACTTACATAAGGTGGCCCTCCTCCTCTAGATAAGTTGAACCGTCTCCATTTGTCGAGTTTTGTGTGGATTTTATCAGTCATTGGCTGCCAAAAAAATACTTGCTTTGGGTAATCCCCTAGGGGTAAGCCAAGATAAGTGTAGGGCAAATATTCAGCTTTGCAATTCAGTCTGGAGGCAGTAGACAGCAGCTTATTTTCATCAATATTGACCACCACACAATGCTGATTTTTCCCAATTTATTTTCTGAACCGAACACCATTCAAATAACTCAAGAGTTTGTTGTAGTTTATGAAGCATCCCATCATCATACTTGCAAAAAAGGAGGGTATCATCAGCAAATTGAAGGATGTAAACGTGAATTTTCTCCTTACCCACCACAAATCCTTCAAACAACCCATTACCATAAAGCTTTTCCAGGAGAGCACCCAAAACCTCACTTACTAAGAGGAATAGGAAAGGTGAGAGGGGTCCCTTGCCTGATGCCCCTTGTGCCAAAATCCTCCCTCAGGGTCGACCATTAATGAATACAGAAAATCTAGGGTTCTTGATCCAGCCCAAAATCCAAGAAATCCAACGATTGTCAAAATTTTTGCAACACATGATTTTTTCGAGAAAAGTCAACACGGTTAAAGGCTTTTTCAAGGTCCAATTTAAGGATCCACCCTTTTTGGTCGAAGGCCTTTTCAAGGTCCAATTTAGGGATCCACCCTTTTTTCTTTTTAGCTCGATACTCTTCCACTATTTCATTGGCTATTAAAACCAAAACTAGGATTTGTCATCCCCCTATAAAAGCACTCTGAGTCGTAGCAATTATACAAGGCATTATCTTCTTCAATCTCTCAGCAAGAACTTTTGCAAGGCTTATTGGCCTAAAGTCTTTGACATGTACAACAGCTTCTTTATCAAACAAATAAAGTTCTCTTGAATGCAAACATTTAATCTTCCATTAACATATATTTGCTCAAATAAAGCCTGAAAGTCCTCCTTCACCAAGTCCCAAAATTGGAGAAAAAATTCAACTGTAAAACCATCCGATCCTAGAGCTTTACATTTACCAAGAGCCTTTAATGCCCTTTTAATTTCAGCTTCTGAAAATCGAGAAATGAGCATGGAATTCTGATTTGAAGTGACACGCGGCCAATCAAAATTGAGGGGAATGTAACGAAACCCTAAGGGTTTTCTGTATAAAGAATCATAAAAACCCAAAATTAAGTTTTCAATTCCCCCGAAGGAAGCTTCATGGGAATTGCTTGTTTGAAAGATTTGTGGTGGGAAAAGAAAAGATTCATGTATCTATTCTTCAGTTTGCTGACGACACTCTCCTCTTTTGCAAGTATGATGATAGTGAAATTGAGACAATCTCTTGAGTTGTTCGAATGGTGTTCAGGGCAAAAGATTGGAAAAAACAACTTTGTGTGGGATTAGTGTGGATGATAATGAGCTGCTGTCCATGGCTGCTAGGTTGAATTGTAAAGCAGAAAAATTGCCTCTACTATACCTTGTGTTGCCTCTGGGAGGATATCCAAAGCAAATTTCTTTTTGGCAACCAATAATTGATAAAATTCATGCAAAACTTGATAAATTGAGGAGATTTAACTTGTCTAGAGGTGGGCGAGCTACATTGTGTGAAGTAGTGCTATCCAACCTTCCCACTTATTATTTGTCCTTGTTTCTAATGCCTGAAAAAGTCATTTCTGTTTTAGAAAGAATCATGAAGAATTTCTTTTGGGAAGGATACAATGAAAGCAAGATCAATCATCAGGTGAAATGGGAAATTGTTTCTCGGTCTTTGGGTGATGGAGGACATGGCTTTGGAGATCTAAAAGCAAAGAACTTAGCACTGCTAGCTAAATGGGGCTAGCGGTACTTGGATGAAGAGAACTCCCTTTGGTGTCAAGTTGTTAGAAGCATACACGGTAAGGATACTTATAATTGGCACACAGCTGGAAAGAATATCAACAGTTTAAGAAGCCCCTGGACTAGCATTTCGAGAACACGGCTGAAAGTGGACACCTAGGCTAAGCAACAGAGTTGCTTTTTGGCTAGACCCGTGGGATGGCTTGGTTCCATTGAGCATTCAATTCCACAATTGTATAGGGTGGCTTTACTTCCCAAGGGATTAGTAGCAACTCTTTGGGATGTTGTTTCTTCTTCATGGTCTATTATTTTTCAGCGGTTGCTGAAAGATGAAGAAGTAGTGGATTTCCAAGATTTACTTGGGCTAATTTCTGATTGGTGAGTTTCAGAAAACTTTGATAGAAAAACATGGTCTTTAAAGGCTTCTGGAAATTTTTCTGTCAAATCACTTTCAGCATACTTATCCTCCTCCTCTCCTTTAGACAAGTTGGTTTATAAGGCACTTTGGAAAACCAAAAGTCCTCGGCAGGTTAACATCCTTGTGTGGATAATGATCTTTGGTTACTTAAATTGTTCCTCAGTGATGCAAAGGAAATTCCCCTCTCATTGTTTCTCTCCTTCTATGTGCTACTTATGTAAACAGGATGGAGAAGATTTGAAACGTCTCTTCTTTGCTTGCCCATACTCAGCTCATTGCTGGTGGAGACTATTCGCCTTCTTTAACTTGGATTGGGTGTGTGGAGATGTCTTTAAAGACAATGTTCAACCGCTTCTAATTGGTCCAAGTTTGAAAGTGGGTCCTCAATTAATTTGGGCTGATGCAGTGAAGGCAATGGTTGCTGAAATTTGGTTTGAAAGAAACCAAAGAGTGTTCCACGATAAATAACTTGGCTGGTTGGATCGCTTTGAGATTGCCCGTCGAAATGCTTCTTCTTGGTGCACTCTATCCAAACCTTTTGAAGACTTCTCTATTCAAGATTTATATTTAAATTGGCATGCTTTTATAATTTCCATCCTAGACGTTTTCCTTTTCTTCCTTCAGGATTTATGTACTTTGAGCATTCGTCTCTTTTCTTTTCTTTCCTTTTTTTTCCTTTGGGAGTCATTCTGGCAGCCAATTCTCGATAAAATCCAAGGAAAATTGAATGAATGGAAGAGGTTTAATTTGTCTAGAGGAGGTAGATTGACTTTATGCAAATCAGTGTTTTCTAATCTTCCTAGATACTACATGTCTATCTTTTTGATATCAGAAAAGATAGTCTCATCCTTGGAAAGATCCATGAGAAATTTCTTTTGGAAGGTCATAGAGGGGGCAAGTTGAACCATTTGGTCAAATGGGAGAAAGTCACAAAAGACCAAAAAGATAGGGGCCTCGGTTTGGGAAGCTTGAGATCCAGAAATCTAGTTTTGCTATCCAAATGGGGGTGGCGGTATTTAAAAGAACCAGATGCTCTTTGGTGCAAGGTCATAAGAAGTATACATGGTAGTGGTCACTTCAATTGGCATTCAAATGGAAAGGTGAATGTTAGCTTGCGAAGCCTGTGGATCAGTATTTCAAGGCAGTGGTTAAAAGTAGAAGCTTTGGTCGAGTTTGAAGTTGGAAATGGGTGCAGAACAGCATTCTGGCTCGTCCCCTGGATTGATAAATTGCTCCTAAATTCAAGGTTCCCATAGCTCTTCGAGTTAGCAATCAATCCAAGTGGATCAGTGGCTGATTATTGGGACTCGAACCTCTTCATGGGATTTTACTTTCCGGATACTGCTAGAAGAGGAAGAAATTGTTGATTTTCAGAACCTTATGATTTCTATTGCAAACAAAAAGGTGGCAAAAGAGCCGGATAAAAGGGTTTGGTCTTCCAAAGTGGAGTTTTCTTAGTCAAATCTCTAGTCAAACATCTATCTTTGGCCTCCCCTATTGATCATGATTTGGAAAAGGGTCTTTGGAAAACCAAAAGCCCTCGGAGAGTGAACATTACGGTTTGGTTGATGATCTTCGGAACCTTAAATTGCACAGCTGTCCTTCAAAGAAAGTTCCCCTCACATTACTTCTCACCCGTAGCTACACATTAAATTGTTGGAATCGGCTATTTAGCTTCTTCAAAGTTTGTTGGATCTTTGGCGAAAATTTCAGCAATAATCTGCTGCAGTTAGTGGTCGGTCCAGCTTTGAAAAAGGAGCCCGAGTTACTTTGGGGCAATGCGGTAAAAGCACTACTATCTTAAATTTGGTTTGAAAGGAATCAACGGGTATTCCATGATAAAGTCTCCCCGTGGTTAGATCGTTTTGAGTATGCTAGACTAAATGCCTCTTCGTGGTGCACTCTCTCAAGATTCTTTGAAGATTACTCTATTCCGGTGTTTAACTTGAATTGGAAGGCCTTCATTAATCCTCATCATTAGTGTTTCCCCCCTTCTTTTGTTTTACCTTTACCACTGTAGTTCTCTTTTCGATTAACTTTTTGTAATCTCTAGTTCTCAATAGGGCATAGAGTTTAGAGCTTAGAGATTTTGATTATTGGGATGTATTGGTTTTTGTATTGGCTTACTTTATCGAGGATGGGATGAGGGTGCTATGGGGGTGTCAACCTAGTTGAGATGCCCGAGTGCACCTCCTTATCCTTATCTTGTTATCTTGTTACATGGTGAAGATTGTATTGATGTACTATGAGCTTTGTCTCAATTCATTATATCAATGAAAGAGACTGTTTCCTTTTTTTAAAAAAAAAGCATTAGTCTCTTTTCATTTCATAAATGAAAAGTCTTATTTCCTTTGGAGATAAGGTATGGAGTGCTTATCTTATATGGGGTACATCATGGGGCTTGGACGGAATCAAATCATGGAGATGTATGAGAAACAAAGTTTTATCTGAGAAGATGGTTATTTAAACAACTGCATTAGTTAGTCTCCTTTGTTATTGAATCTACTAAGCACTGAATGTCTGACATATTAAATTTATGGGTCGCCTTGTTCCTGACATTATGGATTAATTTTCGTCTGATTTTAATATTTTGATTTTCATCATTATTTCATCTTGTATTACAGTTTGTTATTACATCCGAGCAACGCATGCTGCAACATGCAATTGAGCAGTTGAAGAAAATACCATTGAAGGAACAAAGGGGTCCACAGGAGAGGTTACACTTAAAAAGTTTGCACATGGAACTGGAAGAGGAAGGGAGTTCTCGAGATTTTTCTTTCTTACAATCCTTTATTCTTCCAATCCAGAATTGGGCTGACAGGCTGCTAGGAGACTACCATCTGCACTTTTCTGAGGTTCGGTAAACCGTTTTCTGGCAGCAAAACCTGGACTGAGGCTGTGGGTTTTAACTTTGTTAAGTAGGAAAAATTTTCTTGCCCAAACCATTCAGGGGCTTTAGCATTAGTGCTTGACCAATGAAATTGTTGCATCTGTTTAAAAGTAGACTTCAAAATTGCTCTATTTGTTCAACCATTGTAAGTATTATGCTTGGATTTGATTATTGGAACTTTAAATCTATTGTGATTGGTTTTCATTTCATTGGCTTATACTAACTCATCAAAGGGTTAGTCGCTATGGTCTTTTGTTGTCAAAGTCAAAGCCTTACTCGCTGAGTTTTGGTTTGAGAAGAATCAAAGGGTTTTCTGTGATAAATCACTCCAGTGGATTGTTCGTTTTGAAGCTGCAAGGATCAACAATTCTTTTTGGTGTTCTCTTTCTAAGATTTATGTGATTTTTTCTTTTCAAGTTATCTGTTATATTTGGGGGCTTTTATTTCTCTAATTAATCATTGGTCTAGTTTAGGGTACTCTTGAGATTGTTGTTTAAGTTTCTCGTTTTTTCTTTTTGTTCCTTGTATTTTGAGCATTAGTCTCTTTTCATTTTATCAATGAAAAGTTATTTTTCCTTTAAAAGAACTAACTCATCCATCATTCTTTTTCTTGTATGTTATGTTTGGAATACCTTCTAGTTTAAGCACTTTTTATTTTTATTTTTATTTTTCTATATGTAAATATTTTCAATAAAACGTTTTTATATCTTACGTTTTCTAAAAGTACTTTAAATTATAAAATTTTTTGGTTGAACTGTATTTAAGTTTTCTACACTGTTTATATTAGCTTTACTATGTTAGCTGGTTTGGTTTTCCTGTGCTTTCTTGTACTGTTTTTATTGCTTTTTCACTCCAAGAACATTAGTCTATTGTAAGTTCCTTAAATAAAATATTCCGTATCCTGTTAATAAAAAATAAAAAAATAAAAAAAAAAAGAAAAAAACAAATCAACTGCTTGAAGATAGAATTAAGATTGAGACATATTTAGTTTCATAGTTACCAACTAACATAGAAGTCACAAACTCTCCTTTTATATTATTAGTAAACAAGACCATAGCAATAATCTTTTTTTTCCGAGCGTGCATGTTTGTGGAGTTTTTTGAGGTTGAGTAGTAATCTATCTCTTTCTCTCTCCTCTCCTCTTCTCTTCTTCCTCCTTTGGCATGTCTGTTCTGCTTTCCGTAGTGGGTTGGGGTCAGATTCTTTGTATATATGCCTTAGTTCTGTTGTGCAACATTTATAGATTGGTATCCAGTATTGTAATATTTTTTATGCACCTTGCAGGATCCAAGAAAGATGGGGAATATTGTCACCGTTGCAATGCTTGCCAGGAGGCTGCTTTTGGAAGAATCTGAAACTGTACGTCAATATTTTTATTAGAAGGAGATGGGCGCTACAAATAAGTTTGTCAGTGATGGGTTCTTCTCTCACAGGCTAGAAAACTGTAATATATTATTTTATTTAGGAACTATCCTCTGCTACAAGTAAGCTCTTGAACCTAGAGGAATTGCTGTCTTTGTGATGATACTTCTATCAAACAAAAACTTCCCAAAATGATGTTCACCCAGCACCCACGGCACTTACATTTTGAAGTTCTTTCTTCTTCTTAACTGACCTCAATCCTACAGTTCCATTTTTACCCTTCTAAAATAAGTATGCATGATCTGTAGTCCCACATGAAAAAAAGAAAGAGGTCCGGATGTTAATAGTGCCTTCTCCAACAACATTCATCCACTGAATTTATTTTCCCATTTCTATCTCTTCTTCCCGTGCTTCATAGTCAGATGTATGAAATGTTAAAATTTAATTTCTCATACACATTACAGGCAGCAGAATCAATGTCAAGAACAGATAAAGAGCAGATTGAATTCTATATATCATCATCTCTTAAGAATGCATTCTCCAGGGTAAGTGAACATTATTTGTGCTTTATTTTCTGGCTGATGCGTGATGGATGGACATATGTTTGGAGATTGTGGTATAATCTTGTCGATCCTGGCTTGTGAACTAATTTTTTTTTAAAACGTTAGAATGATATGAATTAACCCGTAGCATTGCCCCTAGACTTCAATTTGGTGCGAAATAGGTTTTCATTTTGTCCTTTCTTACCAAATAAAGTTTGGTCTCTGGGAAGGGAATTGAAACGAACACACCAGCAAATTGTTCTAGAAGGGAAAAAACTCAGGAATGGTATACAGAGCTATTTACACAACTATGCCTAAGAAATAAGATCTACACAATAACCTGCCGCTGGTAGGAAATGAACAAATTCATTATGCATAAATATGATTTACAAAAAAAGGAGATGAGATATCCCTGAACAGCTAACTGTCAAACCATAATTACGATAGCCAACATGAAGAGGGCACTAAAAAGAAGTAAACATCATGGCCCGGTCTCAAAATCATCATATGAAAAGAAACTGTATTTCATCAAAAGGAGGGATAAACAAATAGCCACTGGTATCTTTGGTGTGTGAGAGGAATGACAAATCTTCAGGGATACTTTCTCAACCTCTGATTGTTTTTGGATTTGTTTGTATTGGTGTAAGCATAAACACCCTTTTAGAGATTATAGTCTTTCTTCTATGATTTTCAATTGGCGAGCTTTCTTGTAATTCACTTTAAGTGTTGGGAGCCTCTTAAGTTCCTTTATTTTATTAATCAATAAAATTTGTTACTCTTCCAAAAAGAAGAAAAAGATAAACCAATAGCCATTGAGTTACACAAAGGATTCCAGTCGGTCAACGGAATCAAGAGAGTATTTCACCCTTTTTCACCACCCACATATACTTTATCACATGAGTAGAAGTTCATATCTTCCCCCATCTCTTTTAGTAAAAGCTTATCAGGACGGCTGCAAGTTTTTTGTTAATAATTTGATATTAACTACTCAACCATCAATAACTTGTAACTGTACTCTATTCTCTTCTAAAAAGTTTCAATCATTTGACAAACTTCATTTCCCTGCATTGAATGTTATTTGTGTTACTATAACTAATTGTTTTGTTCTGCAGGTTTTGCATTCTGTGGAGAAATCTGAAACAAATCATGAACATTCTCTAGCCTTGCTTGCTGAAGAAACAAAAAAACTTCTAAAGAGGGATTCATCTTTTTTCATACCAATCTTATCTCAAAGGGACGCTCAAGCAACCATTGTTTCAGCATCACTTCTCCATAAACTTTATGGTTACAAACTGGTAAGATTGTACCCATTGTTGGGAATGAAAGTTACTTCCATAATTTCTGTTCTTTTAATCCACAAAGCAGTGGGGTATTCTTCTGAAATCCGAAGTTCACTGGAAATCTTGTAGAAGCCCTTCCTTGATGGAGTTGAACATCTGACCGAGGATGTTGTCTCTGTGTTTCCGGCAGCCAATAGCCTTGAGGAGTATATATTGACCCTTATCACATCTGCATGTGAAGAGATGGGTGCTAAGATTCACATCGGAAAACTTGCTCTATACCAGGTTAGACATCATGTAGTTGCAATCTGCCTAACATTTTCCCCTTTTTTAAAAATAAAAAGAAACAAGCCTCTTCATTGAAATAATGAAATGAGACTAATGCTCAATGTACATAAGAGAAATACAAAGAACAATAGATCCTACAAATCAGAGAGTGCACCCGGACATCTCAACTATGTTGGTACCCCCTTAGCACACTCATCATTTCCAAACAAATAAAACCATCATACCAAAATAAGGTGTACAATCCAAACCCAACAGTATAAACCACCAGGTACATCTGGAACAAAGCACATAGTGCAAACTACTACAAAATAAACACCAATACAAAGGAAAGCAATACAGAAACTGCAATACAACAGTAACTAATAAGCTGGAAATATGAACGCCTTCCAATTTAAGCATAGATCTTGGATAGAGAAGTCTGCAAATGAATTGGAAAGTGTGCACCAAGGGGAAGCATTGAGCCAAGCTATCTCAAAACGACCTAACCAAGGAGTTGATTTGTCATGAAGACTCTTTGGTTCCTTTCAAACCATATTTCAACAAGCAAAGCTTTGACCACATTATTCCTAAGTATATTTATGTAAAGAAAATATCTCCCTTCCATTCCTTTGTAAGTGGGTAAAATTTCTTTTGAAATAATCAAAGGGGACAATTTCTGCCTCGGGAGAAAAGATTATAGACATAAGATATGTTGTGGCAATGTTAATAATAAGATGTGGGTTCTTGGTTTATAAGTAGGGAAATTTAAATTTAGTACTTTATTTTCTAAAAAGATTACAAGGCTTGCTATTGAATCACTTGCCAATCAGTTAGATATCAATAGTTCTTATTACTTATTAGTTAGGGATTCAAGGGATCATTAGCAGTGCAATGAACTCCTATCAACCCTATCAAAATTGGCAAGAAAAGATCTGCTCCCGATGTTTCACAGTTAAGGCAAATTTTCAACAGCTTTTATGTGATCTTATACAGTCTACGGCCCACATTGGAGTGTTCAACACAAATTGTTTTGTAACTCCACTACTTTCACGATTAATCTCAATTGTAGGTTTTATTTTTTTATTTTTTAAAAAGATTTGCTCCCGATGTTTTGTTGAGGCCCACCATATATAACAGGACGTGAAACCTTTGACACTGCTTTCTTTTGGATAATAGATGCATTACGGAATATGGTGAGGTGCATTCAATTTGGAGTGCTATTTTATTTATTTGCGATAAAATGAAGTTTTCTAACGATCAGTTTCAGTCCTCAAACATAATCTTAATCATTGACAATTATGCTTATCTATATTTATGTGTGTGAATATATATATGTATGTATATATGTATGTGTATATATAATAAGGAAATAGAATACTTTCATAAAGAAAAAAAGGATACGCAACCAGGCAATATGGAAAATGCTCCAACTATTCACAACAAGCAATAAAAGACAATGACAGAACTCCACCCTCTAAAAATCCTCCTGTTGCTCTCGAGTCAACTTTTCTGAGGAGACAGCTCTATTAAATATAATTTTTATTTTTATAAACAAAAGGGTATTCCTCTACCACCAACAAACCTTCCATCAAGCATCTCCAAGATCCAATTATCAATCTTCTTTAGGAAGCAAAACTCAACCCCAAATTCTTTCAGAAACTCTTTAGAACTCAAGGACACGGTTGTACAACCTATAGAACAGATCCTATTCAAGTAAGGTTGTAATTCTTTCAGAAACTCTGTAAATTAATAATATATGTATGTATGTATGTATTTTGGTTTAAAATCTTAAAATTGCTATTGCCTCCCTACTTGGTTCCACCCATGAATATCATTCTTCTGTTCTCCTCAATCTACATTAACTCTTTTAGATTGAGTCTATATCTGGAACCTTGGTGCTGCGGTGGGTCAACTCACAACTTGGACGGATCTTAGGATGGGTGGAAAGAGCTATTCAACAAGAGGCAAGTACATAACTTATTCTCTCAGTAAACTTCATAAATCTGTGTTTTTTTCTTCTACCATTCATCGAGGACGTAGGAGTTGGAACAATATTGGTTGTATAAATTTGAGAAAGAAGTGGGCAGTTGCATAAATATTCAAATATAGTTTTGTATTGTATCTGGAAAAGTATCAAATGAACTAAGATTAATACTTGAAGATTATTCTGTAAATCACCTCCCGACTGTTTTCACTTGATCTCGGTTACGTTTTTGGTCATGAGTTTTGACATAGAGGTTTGTATAAGTAGCGTACAGTCTCAGGCATGAAAGGAAAAAAAAATCTTGAAAATGAAATTGGAAGTCTTATATTAAGATACTTTAAAGTCATCTTGTTATTAATATTAATTCAAAGTTGAAATGATGTTGGATTTGTGATTGAAAAAAGATCCTATGGAAAGAGAAATTACAGAATTTTGACAAGGAGAAAACAAAGCAGCCATTCGTTTATGGGCCCCTTGTGTAGCTCTTTGGATATCTCATTCATCAATGAAATTGTATGAGTCATGTTTTAAATGGAAAAATTGCTTGAAATATTTTCAAATATAGTAAAATATCACTGTTTATTAGTGATATACACTAATGGACTGCTATCATCTATCATTGGTAGACACTGATGGATGTCTATTACTGTCTATCAACAGTGACATTTTGCTATATTTGTAAATAAGTTGGCTCACTTTGCTATATTTGTAAATAAGTTGGCTCACTTTGCTATATTTGGAAACAGCCCAAATTGTATCTTATCCCAAAAAAAAAACAAAAAAACAAAAAAAAAAAAACCAACAACAACAACAACGGCAGCCCTTACTGATTTCTTAGTGCAAATGTTTTCTTCCTTTCAGTAACTATAGCTTTACTACTCTAATAACCAATTGGAGAAGCTTTTTATAACTTCTTTGGATGGGATTTTCACCCTTTTTTGTGTTAATTTCATATCATCAATAAAATTGTTTTCTATAAAAGAATTTGTTAAGGCTTTCTTATCTGAGTTCCCTATAAAAATTAATTATGATTTTTTTTGGTCAGGGTGAAAATTATGGTTGAGCTGTGTTTTCCCTTGGGTAGGTGGTTGGTTTGTACTGTCCCATAAAGGAAACATGGTTGCTTTGTTTGGAACTTATTTCTGTGTCATGGTCAGTGATCGGGTTTTGACCATGTCTGATGTATGTTGTAGTTTGCTGTTATATCAATCACTTTTCTGTAATATCTTTTGGAGGACTCGTGTAATTCCAGAGGTTAGTCATCCCAGTTGGCCACAGTAAACCAATAAAAACAATGTTATCATGCCTATTTTCACTTGGTTGTGGACAGTCAAAATCATGAATTATGACAAATTTGACTTTTGGTTGAGTTTGGGAAAATCAATGTTACGATGCCTATGTTACCGTGTCTAAGCCTATAAATACGTGTAGTTCCAATTTCTAAACATTCAAAATAGGAATTGTATAATCCGGAACACTAAAGTTTACATCAAATTTCACTTTAGTCCTAGGTTTCAGAATGTGATATGTTTATCGTGAGGTTTTGAAAAATTGTTATATTGGACCTTGCCTTAGCTGTTTGTTAGCTACATGAAAAAAAAAAAAAAGGTAAATGATCTTCTTAATACTTATATATATTACTATCTTAAGGTAGCTGACGTGGCAACAATTTGTTACTTTTATCTTCAAGTTCTGCGTGCCCAGTAATTTGAGTAATAAAGTAAACTAAATTTATATAAAAAATATTGTCAACCTTCCCTTCTGAAATGGCACATAACTAAACATGCTGCTAGTCTATGACAAAAATATCCGCTAAATTTTAGGCTAATCTATAAAAATGGACCATCAAGGAGAAGAAATCCCATTCTCTAGACAAGAAAGAACATTATTGAGGTTTTTTTAGGTTGAAATGCAAAAATGCTGTTTATGTGACTTTTCTGGGCTTTTTGAAGAGATAGGAAGAAGAAAAAGTGGGCGCAAACATTTGTTTAATTAATTATTTATTTGAAAGACATTGAGGGCCTAAAGTGAGATTTTTTTTTAAATCTATTTTTAGTAAATCATTAAATTAGGTTTAATGTTGAAGAACTAAATTTGCCATGTAAGGATATTTTGACATGTAAAACTAATTGCCACTTGAGCTTAAAACATTATAGAAAAATAAGGGTTAAGAAATCAAAGATGTCTCATGTCATAAGCTTATTTTATCTTCTTTCCCAACAGCTTGCTTTTTTTATTTATTATCTTTTTTCCATCTCTGCTACTATCTAACTCTTCAATGTCGTAATAGTAATATGCATATTCTATCACCTGTTTCAACAGCGATGGAACCCAATATCACCTCAGCAGCGTCATGGAAGTTCAATTGTTGAAGTCTATCGGATTGTTGAGGAGGTATGGTTGTTACTCTTTTATGTTCTTTATGACACTTTTTCCCGATTCTGATTGTTTGCTTGAAACTACTTTGTTATATTAGCAATTGCTATTACATTCTCGTGATTCTTTTTGAGGGTGTGGACACTGGCCTACATTTTGTTCTTTGGTAAAATCTGTGGGCATTGTATGAACAAAGGGACACGAGGAAATTGATGATTAAATTCATTTACGTCAAGGATATGACTTTTTCTTAAAGTTGTATTTCTGGTTTATTATTGGTATCCATTACTTTTGTTGAGTGTCTTTATTTATTTATTTTTAATTTTATTTTTTTAAAAACATAAATTTTAATTAACTAATTGTTTATTTTTGTATTACACTTTTGTAGAGAGACAGCCTATTGTCATTAAAAAAAATATAGTTCAGAATGAAGTTTGATTCGTTGTCTGAAAATTATTATACTTTTAACTCTCACAGATTAAATTTCATTATGTGATCTCTTTATTTCGTTTTCTGAAACCCATTATACTTTAATCGAACCATTAGTTTTCGAAATGTCTATTTTGTTGCCTTAACTTTTTTCGAAATGTATGTTTTAATCCTTGAACTTGAAAAAAAATATTCATATTGGACCTAGAACTTATGTAATGCCTACTTGATCTTCTAAAAATAACTTTTGATCATTGTTAAATTATTTTTCCACTGAAAAATCGCTTATCCAATGCTCAGTTTTAACCTATGTGGTTAAATTAATAGTATACTTTGAATTATTTTATTTGTTAATATCAAAATAAAAGTAAGGACCAAAATGGTTACTTTTGTAAATTTCATGGACAAAAATAGACATTTTGAAAGTTTAGGGGACAATAGAACAACTTGAAAGTTTATGAATGAAAAGGGCATTTTGAAATGTTTAGAGAGCAAAATGGAATTAATCTTGAAAGTTTAGGGACCAAAAGGAGATTTAAACTTCGATTGGTAAGATCAAATGATCTTTGAAGATAACTTTCTTGATTGGAAAGACCATTTTGAACTTATCAAGATCAATAGCTTTTTGTTGGTCTTCTTCATCTTAAGGTTTTTATGGCTGTTGGCCCTGGGTTGAAAACTTTCTTCATACGAGGTTAGACATCATTCTTCTTTGTTTTTTGGTCCTGTGTTGAAAATTTAAGTCAATGAAGGAAGAATAGGGTTAATCAGGTAATATTCTAGGCTAATTTCCCTTTTACCCCCACTTATAATAAACTCTATAAATATGAGTCTTGCCCTTCTTGTATGAGATATATTATTATTCTAATAAAAGATTCACAAACTTGATTATTGGAGGATTACTCCTTGAGGCTACATAGGCTACATAAGTTCTATTGTTATGGTAAAGGAGCTTAAAGCACTTTTGTGGAGCTTTCATCAAAAGAAACCAATGTATTTTGTAGACAAACAAGAATTTTGGAAGGATAATTTCACTGTGGTTGATCCTTTTGCAGTTTCATTGTTGCTTTTTTTTCTTTTTTTCTTTTTTTTTTCAGGAAAGGATATGAAATATTTTGTTAAGGAAATGAAAAAAGATAATGCTTTGAGATAAAAAGGATATAAGGAACAAATCCTTTTGTATTGCTTCTTTTGTCCTATTTGTATGGGGAGATACTTGGTCAGATTTTGATTTATGATTTCGGTTTTGATTTCTGTTGGATATGATGAAAGTGCTAAGGGGGTTTCAACATAGTTGAGATGTCTGAGTGCACTTCCTAATCCAAAAAGTTTATTTGTTCTTTGTTTTCCGATTTTGTACTTTGAGTATTCGTCTCATTTCATTACTTCAATGAAGACTTTCTATTTCCAAAAAAAAAATTTATCTGAAGCTTTAAGAAATGTTGTGCTTATGTCTTGAAATGTTGTTGAGGTGGTCTTAAATGTGCCTGCACATGTGCACATGTGGGTATGTGCCCATCAAACTTGATTTTCTTATAAACATCAAACATGTTTGACCATTTTGTGCAGACTGTGGATCAATTTTTTGCCCTCCAAGTCCCAATGAGGCTGACTGAACTTAATTGCTTGCTTCGTGGCATTGATAATGCATTTCAGGTGTATGCCAATCACGTCATCGAGAACTTAGGTATGTGTTGCATTCACAGTTTTGATTTAGTCAGTCACTCACATTTTTATTCCATTTTTTTCTTCAATAAGAGACCTTCCTTTGGAAGTAAAAAGGGTGTATAAAAAATACACACACACATGACACACAATTTATATCCCTAGGGTTAAAAAAACAAACAATGGATTGTTGAAAAGAAGAAAAGGAGAAAAATCAATTTATACCCAAGTTGTGTCAATTAAAACCCCAAACTAATAATTGTGTCAATTTTAATCTTAAGCTTTCATAAATGAATTAATTTGGATCCTCAATGCATAACTTTTACACGTGGATAAGACTTCTTATGATGCAAGATTAATGTAAATCAGAGAGAAGTGCAAGAATGTTAAATAATCAATTTATACCCCTAGTGTTGTGTCAATCAGAACCTCAAACTAATAATTGTGTCAATTTTAGTCCTCTACTTTCATAAATGAATTAATTTGGGCCCTCTGTTAGAATTTTGTTTTAAAAATTATCAATGCATAACTTTTACATGTGGATATGACTTCTTAAAATGCAAGGATTAATGTAAATTAGAAAGAAGTGCAAGAATGTAGATAGTGTGGTTTTTCGTTAATTTAAGTGATTTTCTTCTTCTCGTTTTCCTCTATTTTTCTTTACTTATTTCAAAAGAATTATGTGATAATCTGTTTTTGCTACTTTGGTAGAATTTTGGGAGAAGAATAATTTTATTTGGGTGTTTTTATTTATTTATTTATTTGAAAAATTATTATAATTAGAAAAAATATCAAACTATTTACAAATATAGCAAAATTTCACTTTCAATCTGTGATAGATCGCGATAGACCCAGATAGACATTTATCTGTGTCTATTTGGTAAAATGATAGATGTCTATCTGGATCTATCGCAATCTATCACAGAGAAAGTAAAATTCTGCTATATTTGTAATTATTTTCAACCGTTTTTCTATTTTTGAAAACATTTCTATTTATTTTTAATATCCAATTTAAATAGAATCAAGTAAAAGAGCTACAAGTCACTAATCAATAGTCTAAATTGATTAACTCATGAAATTTTGGGTGTCTAATTTGAACAATTATTAGTTTGAAGTTTTAATTGATATAATCTTCAAATTTAGAGGTGTAAATTGATTTTTCCCTTAAAAAATAATTATGTGAAGGCCTAAAACAAGGGATTGAAATGAGCCTCCCCTAAAGACCTCAAAATCTCTACATATTCTCCTATCTCTTTCAAGCCAAAAATTCCATAAAATAGAGAATACTACTTACCCAAGGATCATGGCCTCATCCTCATCGTCTGCATTGTCACGGTTGACAATGTTGACTGTTATTATTAATGATTTTGTTTCTTTCTCTTCCATTCTTTATTAGGAAGTCTCCAAATATCTCTCATGTGAATGGTTTTCCATTTCCTATCACCCTATTCATTATATTATTATATTTGAGCACTGTACATCTTTCTCTTTTCGTGGTTTTTGCTTTAAAATTAGCTTAGGATCTATCTAATTTGGTCATGCAGCAAGCAAGGAGGATCTCGTTCCACCTCCTCCAATTCTCACAAGATACAAGAAGGAAGCTGGAATAAAAGCTTTTGTGAAGAAGGAAAAATTTGACTCCAAGATGTCTGGTGAAAGAAGATCTACTGAAATTAATGTGTTGACTACACCAACACTATGCGTTCAGTTGAATACATTATATGTGAGTTTCAGTTGTTATCTATGTCAACCTTGCTTTTGGAAATAATATCTACTTAATTTTCCCGTAGACTTGTTTCATTCATTCATTTCCTAGTCCTGAAATTGTAATGATATTATTGTTTGTGTTCACACAGTATGCAATTAGCCAGCTGAACAAATTGGAGGACAGTATCTGGGATCGTTGGATGAGCAAAAAAAATCGTACGGATATATACCTTTATTATTATTTCTTAAATATATATTTATCGCTCTTATATGTTTAAATCTGTTTTGCTAAATGTGTGATATTTTTTCCTTCAGGATGGTGGAAACCTATTAATAGAAAATGATTTAGTTATAGGAGGATGATGAATCCTTTCAACCAGTTAAAACTAACTGAAATTTTTTCCTTATGTTATGTATCAAAAATGTTTTAAATTGTAAGCCCAAAAGTGAGACTGAAAATTTGCATCTTTGTTTAATAAATTCTTGGGTATCTCCTACTGAGTAATTAAAACGAAATCGAAATCGCAGACTTCCACAGTGCTTGCCCATTTAGTAGTTTACAACCAAAATTTGTACCGATACAAATTTTTTAAAAAATAGAACCTAGACAATTGAACATATGGACAATGCAAAAACAATGAATGAGTGGATTCCGGACTCCGTAATTCCTAAATGTAAAATGCACCCTTTGAGAGGTAAAAATAAGACCCTTTCCCCATTGAATTGACCCTCATGATGTTTATGAACTTTTGGAAATTTTTATGACAAAAAAGAAAAAAAAAATTGAAATTCCCATTTATAACTTCAGAATTCACTTTTGTGGTTCCCATTTACTTTGAAAATCGAACTGTACAGTTTGAATTCGGGGGAGTACATATGCATTCTACATTGTACAATAATCAACCTGCTTTATCATACCGTAACAATTTGTGAATGTTGATTTTTCTGGTAGAAAAATCCATGGAAGAAGAGTCAAAAAGTGGCACCAAGAAAAAGGAATCCTTTGATGGAAGCCGAAAGGATATAAATATCGCTACTGACCGTATTTGTGAGTTTACTGGTAGGGTTTGAAGGATTCATCTTTGTCAATTTGCATGAACCAATTTTTGGAAAACTCAAAGTCTACCATTTTCAGGAACAAAAATTGTCTTCTGGGATTTGAGGGAGCCATTCATTGACGGTCTTTATAAACCTAGTGTTTTTCATTCTAGGTTGGAGGCCCTAATTGAACCCCTTGACACGGTAGGAGTCTCCTTACTATCTTCATTTATAATGATAGTTTTGTCAACGTAAGGTGAAATATTTGTTCATACATTCTTCAAGAATTCTTGAATTCTGTCGCTAATGTATAGCTTACCTTGAACTCTGTCAAAGTTCATAGTTTTGATAAATTATGAGCTTTCACCCATTTGGATGTCCGTGTGACATTTTAGATAATGGAGATGTGATTGGTACTCCAGATTCTTAGTTCTTACATTTGTAGTTATTGTGCAGGAACTAAGTAAACTCTGTGATATTATCGTTGAGCCACTTAGAGATCGCATTGTGACGAGCCTCCTTCAAGCATCACTGGTCAATCTCTTCTCCCTTGTACTATGGAAACATCTATTTTGATTTTGTTTTCCTGAAGGATAAATCAAAGACTCCAGCTATTGATATTTTCCTGACTCTCTCTTGCGAGACTTTCGCCACTCTATTTAATTTGGATTACCATTTATTTTCTTGGTTTAAACTCCATGGGTTTAAATTTTCAGGATGGCCTTCTTCGAGTGATTCTAGATGGGGGACCATCACGAGTGTTTAGTACCAGTGATTCAAAGCTATTAGAAGAAGATTTAGAGGTCTTAAAGGTACTTATAATTCTTAAGTCTTTTCAGGACATGATAAAGTTCATTTTGGGGATGTTGGAATTTTAAAATGTTTGAAATTCCTAGGGTCAAGAATCCTCGTGAAGATGTTGAGTTGCCTTTGTTTGCTTGAACGTAATAGTTTTCATATTGAAAGACTGATCTCTTATTGATTCCTAGGAATTTTTCATTTCTGGAGGAGATGGTCTTCCACGAGGGGTGGTTGAAAATCTGGTAGCAAATGTACGGGATGTAATAAAGTTGCATGGTTATGAGGTTAGTTTTTTCTCTGTTCTGCATTTGTATTTGATGGTTCCAAGCAGTGTTTTAAATGCGCCTAGGCCCAATGCACGGCATTCAAGCCTCACCTTCAAAGGTGAAGCCTGCACTCCTTTTTTTTTTTTTTTTTGTTTAAAGAAAGTTCTAATTTTTAATAAAAGAAACGTTGAAGCAAGCTAGGAATGTTCTCTTCTTACCAAGCTTTATTGTTTTGAACTTTTCATCATCTTATTAGTTGTTATTCAATATTTGTCAATCTATTTGTCTTTATACATAAAAAGTTAAATTTTATTTACATTTTTCTCTGGGGCGTCTTATACCTAAAAGAAAGTGCATTTAAGTTTCGGAAGGTTAGCTGGTGAAATGTCTTTTTCAGTGTTTAAAAACATTGTGACTCTGGGTGTAATTTCTCCTTATTGCAATTGTTCTCTTTTTGAAGTTTAAAAACACTTTTTTAAGTATTTAGAAAGTCACTTCAAATAGGTACAACCCTTAGGGTTCTTCAAAGCTTTTAAAAAGACGCTTGTTCAGAAAGAAAAACTGTTGTCTTAAAAAGTTGAGAAGGCTTCACACTTTTCAGTTTCTTCACGAGTTGAAGCTCACTTTTTCTGATCGTTTCCTCATTTTTGGCATGTTGATTCATGGAAGAACTGGATTGATTGCGGAGAAAAGGTCTATAAATCACCTCAATGTTAAATGAACCCACATGCCGCCGGACTTATAACAATATTCTTAAACTGTACTCCTTTTTTTTAAAGAAAAAGAAAAACATACCTATAATTTTTAAAGTTTGTAATATTATTAACTTTTCATAAAGGATTCAAAACTAAGCAGAAATCATGATCAGATCTCAGTTTTTATATGAAATTCTCAAGAAACATTTGAAACTATAGACGTACTTTTAAAAGTACAAGCGTACTTTCAAAACAGAGGATAAAGTTTAGGGATATATTTCTTTATAAATTAACTTATCTATATTTACTCGTAAGTATGTTTTCATTGTTTAGGTTTTTTTACTTCTTAACAATGCTTCTAAATATCACCAAATTAAATTTAAAAAAAAAAAAAAAAAAAAAAAAAAAAAAAAAAAAAAAAAGTAGGGTTATTTTTAGCTACTTCTTTCACCCTTCAACAGCAATTGTTTTGCAATGTTCCCCAAAGTGCATAAGCGCAATGAAGCCTTCTTGTTTTGCAGACCAGAGAATTAATTGAGGATTTGAGAAGTGCTAGTGGAGGGCACATCCAGAGCGGCAGATACAAAGCAGGAGCAGATTCCAAGACTTTGTTGAGAATACTGTGTCACAGGAGTGATTCTGAAGCCTCCCAATTTCTCAAGAAACAGTACAAGATTCCATCGTCCTCTGTGTAAATTAATATTACGTTGCCCTGTTTTAAATGATGTTTAGAATTTGCTTATTCACTCAGTTTTCTATCACTCAGTTATGGAAGGAGTTCTCTCTTTTTAATTTATTTTTTCGATAATATTCATGTTGTAGTAGTTGATATTCTTGCATATATTTATTTTGATCTATGTTGTTCCAGGAATTGCTTGATATTCCCAATAAGGGCTTTTGCCTTTTTTTCTTTTTCTTTTTCTTTTTAATTTTAAATTTTAAATTATATTTAAGAAACCAGGTTTGCTGGAAAATTCTTTTGTTGTCCCTAGATTTTTGGTTTAACTTCCATTTGCTCCATGGATTTCAAAATATTAAATATTTAGTCTTAATTTTGAGTTTGATTTCAATATAGTCCTTAGGATTCAAAATGTTGTAATTTTACCTAGATTTGAGTTTTGTTTCAATTAGTTCTCTAAATTTCTAGATTTATACTATTAACCTCAATATTTCATTAAATGCCCACTTTCTATTTTTCAATGTTAATGTCTAATTAATTGAGAATAATTATATTCAATTGGGTTTCATTATTAAAATTAAATTTAAAATTTTATTTTATAGCTATTTCAAATTAATTAATAGATACTATCACTAAGGATTAAAATTGAGTATTTAATGAAAAATCAAGGTTAAAAGTGTAAATTTTGAAATTTAGGTTCAAATTGAAACATAACTCAAATTTCAAGGTAAAATTGTAATATTTTGAAATTTAGGGGCTAAATTGACACCAAACTCAACTTAAGGGACTAAATGGAGGGGGGGCCGGGGGGGTTAATTTTCACCATGTAGAGATAGAGATTTGAACTTTAACTTCAAGAGTGAGTAAATATCAATTATTGTTAAATCAATACTCATGTTGACTACTTTAACTAATTTGCTTCACATCAATTCTTCCATCATTAATTTATGAATGTAGAATCCAGCTTAGTTTAGTTGTAATTAATATGAACTCCCTTGTTGCCTTAAAGTCATTGATTCAAAGTCATTGATTCGAAGAAGTACTCACAAAAGTTTAATCAAAAAAGTTGTGATATGTGAAATTGAAAATTTAGATAGGATCAAGGAATCATTTGAATAATATTGAAATGTGACATAGAATCAATTCGAAAATATAGAGCAATCACACTTTTTGCTAATTAAAACGAAACAATAGCAAGTTCTAATAGTAGAGAGATAGACCTATTAGCAAAAAATAAATAAATAAATAAATATTAGAAAAAAAGTTGCATTAATTTGAGTGGTTTTCTAGTTTCTGTATATTTCTGTTTTCTATTTTTTTGTTGGCCAATTGAAATATATTTTTATTTTGAGAAAATTATTATAAATAAAAAAAAATCAAACTATTTATAAATATATAAAAATTTTATTTTTTATATATGATATACCGTAATAGACCTAGATAGATATCTATCCGTGTCTATCTGGTAAAGTGATAGATGTCTATCTGAGTCTATCGATGTTTATCACAAATAAAAAGTAAAATTTTAATATATTTGTAATTATTTAAAACAATTTTTCTATTTTTGAAAACATCCTCTCATTTTGGTACACAATGTGATTATATACCATTTTTATGGTCATTTCTTAAAACATTTATACCTTCATGTAAAAAAGAATTACGTCTACTGATTTAAGAAAAATTATGTATTTCTTTTTTACCCACAATTGTTTAGGTCAATTTAAGAAGAATCATGTATTTTCTTTTTACATGAGTTGAGGGTGCAACTGTGTTTATAATTACACAATTTTGATTCATTGTATTTCAATTTTTGGGATGTCACTATTCTTTGGAGGGTGACATTGATTTATCAGAATATTTTTAAACGATTAATTAAAATTGAAATTTTGATACAAAATTAAGAAGGAAAAAAAATTAGCAGCTTAAAAGTTAGATTTTAAAACTATGAGAATTATTAAACAATAAATTTGAAAACTTATCCGTAGAAACTTTATAATATTAGAGATTTATTTGACAAAAGAGAAATTTAGTAGCTAGATTAGATTCCAAGTTTAGTTCATAAACATTGAGATTTGTGTCTATTTGGTTCTTAACTTTTAAAAATGTTAAATAGGTTTCTATTGCTTAAGTGATAAAAGTCTATTGCTATATTTTTAAATAGTTTGGCTCATTTTGCTATATTTGAAAACATCTTAAAAATTAATTGATATATTAGTTATAAATTTGAATTTTATGTTTAATAAAATTCTAGTTTTGTAATTTAACCATTCTAATCTAACCTAGAAAAAGTTTAACCAAAAAAAAAAAAATTGAACTGTGTAAATTTAAACCATGAAATAATAATTATATAATTTAAATCCTAAATTTTTGTAAGTGTATCAATTTACATCTTCCATTAGGTTTCGTTTGGAAAATTTTATTTTTCTTTAAAAAATAATCTGTATGTTTATCCTAATAGTCTATTTTGGTGAAATAAACATCCAACAAATCTAGACACTTCTAGAAGTCGTGCATGAATGGTTTTCTAATAGGTTAAATTATACAAAATACCGCTAAAACTTTATACTTTGTGTCAAAAATACTATTGAACTTTGAAAATTTTCAAAATACCATTAAACTTTAAAAAATAGTTTAAAAAAATACCCTTGTTATTAGTTTTGGATAGGAATTGTTAGTGTTTTGTTTTAAAAATACCCTTTAATTTTCAAAAAGTTTAAAAAACATTCTTATTGTAAGTATATGAACACAAATTGTTAATACTCGCTTCAAATATCTTTGAACTTTTAAAATTTGCATTAATACTCTTAGCCTCGCAAAACAAAAAAGTTTAAAAATGCTCATACCGTTAATATAGTAATCAATTTGTTTGAAATTTTCCTGAGTTCGAAAAGAACCAAGTTTAAAACAAATTATAAAGATATTCTCCTTTTTCATGTAAACACTCTCATTTGTTCAATTGTTACATTAATTTTGTCACAATAAAATATAAATCATAACTTCAAATTAAAACATAAAATCTCACAAAACTTGAAAATTAAAATCACCCCTTAAGCTTACCAAAACTATAAATAGCCAAGTACAAAAAAATATGTATTTGACTATTAACACACTTAACTACTAATGGATAATCTTGTCAAAACATACAAGTCCTAATGTCTTGTTGGTACTTTCATTATTTTCTTTCTTTTTGTTATAATCTAGGCTACATTTTCTCAAACCTCTATTTCAAACCTATGACCTATCACTTCTCTGTTTTATCTTTTTTTTTTTTTTACTTTACTTTCTTACTATCTTTCTTGTTAACTATTTAACTATTTGTTTATCTTATTAAAACAAACTGCCCCCTTAAATTAAGATATATAGCTTATAACGAAAAGAAAGAAAGAAAATAATGGAAGTACTAAGGAGAGCTTAGGACTTGTATGGTTTGACAAGATTATACATTACTAGTTAGGTGTGTTAATAGTCAAATAGGTTCTTTTTTGTACTTGACTGTTTATAGTTTTGACAAGATTATACATTAATAGTTGGGGACTTTATTTTTGGAATTTTGTAGAAATTGATGCTTTGACTTGAAGTTATAGTTTATATTTTGTTGTGACAAAATTGGTGTAAGAATTGGAGAAATGAGAGTATCTATATGAAAAAAAGAGGATATCTATATAATTTGTTTTAAACTTGGTTATTTTCAAACTTGAGAAACCTTCAAACAAATTGATTACCATACCAATGATAAGAGCATTTTTTTACTTCTTTTTTCACAAGGCTAAGAGTATTAATGCAACTTTTAAAAGTTCTAAAATATTTGAAAGAGTATTAATGGTTTGTGTTCATATACCAACATGGTATTTTTAAACTTCTTAAAAATTAAAAGATACTTTTGACACAAAATACAAAATTTAAGAACATTTTGTATAATTTAACCTATAATCTATATACCTTAACTGAAGGGGAAAAAAAAATTAGTGAGATAAACATATAGTTAAACAACTAACAAGAAGGAGAGTAAGAGAGTAGAAAAAAAATAGATAAAATAGAGAAGTGATAGGTAAAATAGAGGTTTGAGAAAATGAGAGAGGTAATGAAGTATAAACTAGATGGAACTGGTAGTAGTAGTGGTAACATTAAAAAAGATCCAAAAATAAAAAATTGTGACCATCTACCTAGAATTTATTTTTGCCACGACCTGGAAAATTAAAAAATATTTGGTATAACTCAACCTTTCAAATAATTGTAATGAAATATCGAGTGGTTTTCGAAAATTTTGAATTTTCACTCGAAATTGAAATCACAGTTAAGCCCAAATGCTAGAATAGGCAAAGTCATTTACACTTCCACAGGCTATGCAAAATCAAAACTGAGTACTTGAACTTCATAGGAGCTTTGGGAGTGACAACTATGGCGTCGGTAGGAGGAACCGCCGGTGGAGGCGTTGAGTGGCATGTCAGGCCTCCTAACCCTAAAAACCCGATTGTTTTCTTCGACGTCACCATTGGCACTATCCCTGCCGGTCGTATCAAGATGGAACTATTCGCCGATATTGCTCCAAAAACCGCCGAGAATTTTCGGTATTCTCACTGCTTTTCTTTGCTTCTTCTTCTCGTTCTTTGAATTTGTTTACGATTGCTGCGAAGCGATGCGAACTGTTTACTAGTCGAAAAGCTCTTTTTTTTTTTTTTTTTTTGGGGGGGGGGGGGTGGGTTAGCTTTGTTATGGAATATTGAGTTTGCGTTAGCAGGAAGTCGGGAGTTATTGTCAAGTCTTGTTATAATTAAATTTACTATAACCATCAACTATAGAATAGGAGTTCTTGGTTCAAACTCTTGTAGTCATTGCCAGGACCTTCTACAAATTTTTAAGTCTACGACAGGAAAGTGTTAAAGATAATTAAATTTACCATAATCCGTCAACGTAAGCTTTTGAGTCAATCAATGATTCAATAGTTCTTGTACTTCATAGAACCCAAGAACACAGTTGTACAATCTATATAACAGATTCTGTTCAAGTAAGGCCATCAATAGTTCTTGTACTTCATTTCTCATTTCTCTATTAAATTCCACGTGCTGCTCCATTGAGGATTAGGATTTTTTTTTCTCTTAGTTAAAAGATGGCTGGAAGTATTATTTTTCTTGGTTGAATTGAATCCCTTTTTCCAATAAGATATGACGAACTAAATCACCTTATGAAGAAAAATGTAAGTAGCTTGAACTTCAAATCTCGTGGAATCCAACTACTTTCTTCTCTTATCTCTGATTGAAATGCAATATTATTACATGGAGTCTGGAAATCGCTCTCAATCAAAAGTGCTTTACCAAAAGATATAGAAGTTATGAACCATCATGGGTTGGCCTAGTGGTAAAAAAGTAGACATAGTCTCAATAAATGGCTAAAAGGTCATGAGTTCAATCCATGGTGACCACCTACTTAGAAATTAATATCCTACGAGTTTTCTTGACACTCAAATATTGTAGAATCAAACAGGTTGTCTCACGAGATTAGTCAAGGTGCATGTAAGTTGGCTCAACACTCACGGATATCCCAAAAAAGAAAAAAATGGAAGCCTTGCTAAAAAAGGATCAAATTCCTATTGTGGGAGATTAGCCACTATTGCCTAAACACAAATGATATATTGCAAAATCTCCAAATCGGTGCTACCTTTGCAAGGAAGCAAGTGGAACACAGAGCCACATTTTAATCCATTGTTCTATGCATCAAGAATGTGGGTTGAATTTTTTTTGGTGCTTTTGAGTGGAGTTTTGTTCCCTTCAGATTCCCTCGATAAAGTTGTTGCTGGTTGAGCATTCTTTCCATCAAGAAAGAAAATCCTCCGTCGGTTCAGTCAATTATTGTGAGGGCAGGTTTTTTTTTTTTATATATATATAAAAAAAAACAGTTAGGAAACAGTAGCATTTTCATGAAAGAAACACGAGAACTTTTTGTGATAGTGCATTATATGGAAGATTTGGCATGAAAGAAACATGAGAACTTTTCATGATGGAAAGATTGATGTAAAAATTTGAATCCTTTTAAGAGTTACGACATAAATTTCTCTCTTATCCTATTGGAGAATTACTTTGTAATCCCTTTGGAGAACTATTGTTTCCTCTCTCTCTCTCTCTATGTATGTATGTATGTTGTTGCGTGGAGTCATGTAGCTATATGTAATTGTAAATATTGTGTCTCTTTTAGTGAATTTTCTTTGAGTTACTTTTCTTTTTTCTTTTGGCAAGTCAGACACGGGTGTTTGTTCTTTAATGTTACAACAAACAACCTTTTGCACAGTGCCTATAATGAGCTACTAAACACGATTGGGGGTTATCTATCGTTCTATATGGTAGCCCTCAAATTTTAAGCCGCTAAATTGTGGATTCATTTTCAACTTTGAGTTACTTTTTTTGGGAAAAGATACAATTTTCTGAGTTATTGTTTTCGCTTGTGTGTACTTATTTTGTTCATTAATTATATGAGTTCATATATTTGGGTAGTCTAAGAATCTGGGTTTTGATTTCACCTACTTCATTCAAAAACTAAATTTTTTGCATTATTTTCCCCATCTCTTTCCGCCCCCTAATTCCAATTACTTTGTCTCTGACAGGCAGTTCTGCACTGGAGAATACAGGCAAGTAAAACTTTAACCAGAGTTTAACAAGTAGTTCTCTATTTGACCTATGGTAGAATTTTTATGTAGCTTAAGTGTGAGGTAGTCATTAAATGAATAGGTCGGCTTTTTAGTATAATCTTGATAGGAAGAATCATGCAAGTGACGTGATAGAACTTCTATTGATCTTTTATAGGCATCTTCTAATGCTTGTAACTGTTTTAGAACCATGTATATTTTCTCATTGTCAGCCTAGATTTTAATATAGTTTAGTAGACTAGTGTCAACTCTTAACCACAGTTTCTGAAGAATTTTATGACTTAAATTCTAGTTTCATTCTTAAATTCATAGAATTGAGCTTCTTTTTCCCATTAAAAAGCAATCAAGCTGGTGACATGTAAATATTGTCAACATACAAAAGTGCTATGGGTTTTTTTTTTTTCCGAAGAAAAACTTTTTCTTAAATTCATAGAATTGAGCTTCTTTTTCCCATTAAAAAGCAATCAAGCTGGTGACATGTAAATATTGTCAGCATACAAAAGTGCTATGGTTTTTTTTCCAAAGAAAAACTTTTCAACTGGTTTAACTTCAAAGTTAAATAATCAATTAAAGAAGCCATCATTTTCCCCTGGTATTAATGGCTTAGATTTTTCATAAAACGGAAACAAGATTTTTCATTGAATTAATGAAATGAGTCTAATGCTCAAAATACAATGAAACAGACAAAGAAAAGAAAAAAATACAACATAGAAAATGGAACAACAATAACAAAATGAAAGAAAAATATACCAATCCTTAATACAACACCTAATAAACAAAAATTTCCAAACTGCCAATCTTCCAGCAAAGTAAAAGACTTGAGACTTGAGTGCCATAAAGCTTTGAAAGCAGTGGAGACTTGAAAAGGAACTCAAAACCAAACCGGCTTGCCCGCTGCCAACCCCAGAAACCTAGCCAGCCAAACATAAACTACCAAAATCATCCTCCAATAATAAGAACACAAATGGAGGAGAGCACCAGGTTCCGAAAAACAATATAAAGCGTTGAAGATTTGCACCACATATCCAAAATACTATAAAAACTCCACAGCTGAAAACTAACCAAAATAAAAAATGCAAGCAAAACATTGTAAGAGCAGCCACAATCCAAACAAAACAACCTTACAACTGTCAAAAGGCCTCCAAACAAAACAGCCACAACTCTTCTATATCTCTTGAAATAAAGCTATAACTGAAAACTTTCTTTAATAGATGAAGGACTTCGCTTACCCAAGAATCAAACCACATTCTTCAATCAAGGAGAAGAATTTAGATGGGATTTGAGAAGGTGATAACTGTAAATGCAAACGAGCAAGGCTTCAAACTAGAATTTTTCTTCTTAGCCGAACTTTGGAAAAGTGAAGCAACATCATCAAGTATATCTCAACAGAGTGAACTTCTTCGGAAATTGATTTTTTTTTTTTTTTTTAGAGAAACAAGCCTCTTCATTAAGATTATGAATTGAGACGTACAATGTAATAATAGAAACAAAAGTAAAGGCCTAAGGATCAGCGAGTGCACTTGGACTAGGTTGACACCCCCTTAGCACTCTCATCATATCCTAAACTATTGAATAGCAAAGACAAGTATAAGAACAATAGAGATAAAAAATACAATAAAATACAATTTGCTTCTAAATATAAACTCTAGACATTGGGGAAAATAAAAGCCTTCCAATTGATGCTAATATCTTGAATGGAGAAATCTTCAAACTTCTTGGAGAGAGAACACCATGATGAAGCATTTAACCAAGCTGTCTCGAATCTCACCAACCAAGGGGAAGCTTTGTCATGGAACACCCTTTGATTTCTTTCAAACCAAATTTCAGATAAGATTTCCTTTAGCGCATTGGACCAAATCAGCTTTGGTCTAGATTTCAGCTTAGGACTAATCAACACTTGTACATTGTTTTTAAACACTCTATCGAAGGACCAACTTAGGTTGAAGCAGTCAAACAATCTAAACCAGCAGCTTTTGCATAGATACAGTTAAAGAGTAGGTGCTGTAAATCCTCGAAATCCGCCAAACATATGGGGCAAACATGTGGGGATAGATAATGAGAACGGAGCTTTAATTGTAAGATTGAAGCACAATTCAAAAGACCTTCAATCATTATCCAAATAATGATATTGACCCTCCTGGGGCATTTGGATTTCCAAAGAGAGTCCTCCAACTTCATAAAACGCTAGCCCCATTTAGGTAAGAGTGCAATGTTCTTCCACCTTAAACCCCCAATGCCAAGACCCCCATCTGATTGGCTTCTAGAAGTCAAGTCCCATTTTACTAAGTGGTTTATCCTTCCACTTTTATGACCTTCCCAAAAGAAATTCCTCATTACTCTCTCAATATTTGAGCTTACCTTTTCTAGCATTAGGAATAAAGTCATGTAGTAAGTAGGTAGATGAGAGAGGACTGATTTGCAAAGAGTTGCCTGCCCTCCTCGTGACAAATTGAATCTCTTCCATTTCTCCAATTTGTCCTTTAATTTACAACCAATAATTCATCTTCATCGCTACTCACACTAACAGCGGAGTCTACATTAGCATTTAATTCGGTGGCAAATAGCCTAAATCTCGGAGTTAGAGAAGGAAAGGTGGGTGCTCAAGCTTTCAAAACTCCTGATCATAAAATACAAAGGCCTACCTTCATGCCTTCTTATCAAAAAATTTATTCTCATAAACGTGGGGCTTCACTATTATCAAAGGTTGCTTATTTTAATCCAGATGTTATTGAAGTTTGTTGCACTCTTGCCCAAGTTCCAGCACTAATTAGAAAGTAGCCTAAGATTTCTTGCTGCAACCATGTTGTCACTAGAACGATTATTCTAGTTCCAAATGGAAAATTCAGTTTAACAAGGGAAATTCCATCCATTGCAAGTTTGAAAAGCCATATGGTTGAGGAAGATTTTGATGACGATTCTTCGGCAAGTGTTAGCAATGAAGAACTGGAATTTTGGTTCCAAATTTGACCTCATTACAGGAAGATATTAGCTTTGGGAAAGAGGTTGCAAATCTCTTTCAAACTCCTTCCAAACAGTCACCGTAGTTGCTTTCTTGTAAGTTCTCCTTAATTATGTCTCATCAAATCCCTTCAAAGTTTTCCTCCATAATTGAAGCTTGCGGATTGAAGCTCGGTAGGATTATTCATCACAAGTCAATTTAATTTTCCTGGAAATTGGATTCTATGTGATTCTTCTATATTCAGAGGAGCTTTGTGGTTGTTCTTCTGAAGCTGCTGGTTTAGGTTAAAATGGTTTGAAGTGTTGATTCTGTTTTTCTTATGGTTGGAGCTTGCTTCATGTCCCAGTTTTTTTGGAGCCTGTCTTCTTCAAAGCTTATCTGGCAAAGTTTGTTTCTTTTAACTACTGGTGGTGGTGGTTAGTGTTTTTTGTCTTTGGAAGTGTTTGCGTATCTTTGGCTTGGGATTCCATGTCATGGGCTATTTATTTGTTTCGGCATCAAAGATGTAGTTTTGGCTCCTTGGCAACAGGTTATTGTTCTATCACGCTCATAGTTGGGGGTTCTTCCCATTATCAAGATGTGAGGTCTGGAATTTAATTATTCGTCACCTCTCTTCTCCATTTGTCAGCAGCTGGTTTTATGGATCAGAAGTTTTTGGTAATCATTTACTTCTACAGATTATCTCTCTTTTCATTGGCTCATCAATCAGCTTTTGTGCTTGATGCTTCAGTCTTTTCTCCATCTACAGTGGGTGTTTGGGAGCTCAATTGGCTTTCTTGTCTTGAAGTTCAAGTTTGATTTGAGTTTTGTCTTCTCCTTTTGATTGCATTTGGTTGAATTGATTGTAATTGCTATATTTATTTTCTTTCTTTCGTTGTATTTTGAGTGATAGTATCTTTTCATTTAATCAATGAAAAGTCTTGTTTCCTTTTCAAAAAATAAAATAAAATAAAATAAAAATCAAGAAACCTCAACTTACAAGGTATAGAGTTGAGAGCCGAAAGGGGCTTTGGTGTTAGCTTTGAACCCCTTCGTCTGGACTATTAAAATTACACTTTTTTTTTTTGTTTCCACAAACTTTTGTCAGTCTAATGTCTTTCATAAGTTATAATATATTAATTTATTATTGAAGCGAATGTTAGATGGTGAAAGGTAGCCTTTAGCCTTAAGGCTTCTCCAATCCAAATTTTTTTCACGTTTGGTGTAAACTTATTTCAACTTTTGATCCTGATTAACAGGAAAGCTGGATTGCCTGTTGGTTATAAGGGATGCCAATTCCATAGAGTAATTAAGGATTTCATGATTCAAGCTGGTGACTTTGTGAAGGTAATAACCACTATTGGCCTGTTTTTTCGGCATTCTAGGTGTTAACTAAATATTTGCATTAGGCATTGATTATTATGTGCTGATGAGAACTCTAAGCAGCATCTATATCCTCATATTTAGTATTCCATGTCCTCTTTCTGTAAACTGCAATGGGAACAGGAACATAGTTCTTAGAGATTCCCTGTCTTGAAAGGCAAAGTGATCAAATCAACCATTTGCAGTTATGCTTCTCCTGCCTTATTTTACATTGGATGAAACTCTTCCGTTATTAATGATTATTGATACATTACAGTTTCATAATTAAGGTTAACCTTCAGGCATAAGAGTTGTATTTGGTTTCCTTTGGTTTTTCTTAGTTTCTTTCGGGACTACTGGATTATTTTGTTGTGCTCGTTAGTTAGTCTTCAAGCTTAAATTAAATCTCTGTTATTTCATATAGGTTGAAAATTTGTCTTCAATGTTAACATAGTTCCTTCCCGTTTCCTTATGTCATTGTAACATATCAACTTAGTCATCTTCTTTTGTTCTAAGAAAATCCTTGACTTTTTGCTTTGCTTTGTTGCTTACTTCTCATACTGCCTTTCCCCTTATCACATCTATAAGCATTTTATGGTCTCTTTGTTTTGCAGGGTGATGGCAGTGGGTGTGTTTCTATTTATGGACATAAGTTTGAGGATGAAAATTTTGTTGCTAAACACACTGGACCTGGCTTATTGTCAATGGTATGCTTTCTTGTTGAAATGTTGAGCTTCATTTATGTCGTTGTAATTTTGCATATGTTGTTTAACTTTAACCTCGTTCAATTTCATAAATGCATGCACGGATGATAATATCTTTAGCAGTAGACCTTCTGCCATCATAATAACATTGGGGAGCTGGAATGTAATAAGATTACTGGGAATCAAAGGAGTATTGGAATGCATGAACACTTAAAGAATAAACGAAAATGAGATCACGAACCATGGAAATGGTAGGAAATAGGATTGGGTTGAAAACTATCGGAACGGAATGACTTTTGTATTACAAATCGGGCCCAAACGTTCAATCCAAACATTCATTTTGGATTACATTACATTACAAACTCATCCTATTACAGTTCCTCAAACACCCCCTAAGTCTCTAGATAGAAAGCTTTTGGCGAAATGGAAGGTTTACTCTTCCTCCCTTTTTGCACTCATATATTGACTTAATACAGTGTTTCTTTATATTGAGTTCTTTGGTGGAAAATTAGACTCTACTAGTGGGAAAAGTTTTGATGCTATTTCAATCAACCACCGTGTTTTGACTTGATCTGCAATTGCAGCTTTGCTTATATTACAAACTACTGTGTCGGGAATGTCACCATTCACTAATTTTTATGTAGTGTGATCAACACACAACTTTTACTGTTATGAACCACTTGCAATATGTTATTGATGATTGCCTGCTTCTTCTTCAGGCAAATAGTGGGCCTGGCACAAATGGATGTCAGGTACTCCAATAACTTCCTCTCTCTCTCTCTCATTGTTTAGGCTTCATGAGAACTTTATGCATAACAATTCCACTTTTCTTATCAATGTTAATTGGATGGTGTTCATAGAAACCCCTAGTACCTGGGTTGGCATGGAAATCTAATCCCTCCTTTGATATATCCCTTCCTTTGGAATAATGTTTATTTTCCAAAGAATTTGAAATTGTTTATTACAATATGTTCTCATGATTCTGTACCTCTGTGTGTTGTTTAGATTTATTTAGATGAGAGATGAATCAAACCTTCGCTCCCACATAATTTTTAAGTCTTTCTAATTTCCCTTTTTATATCAGTACCAGATAACAACCACATATGCTTTCTGGCCATTGTGATAAGAGGGCTAATATGGGTTTAGAAGTTGGAACAATTATCTGTATTTCAATAATCACAGACGGTGAATAACTATCTTTGATGTTATAACAATTGTAGTATGATGGGTGGTCTGTGTGATTTGTTCTCGCTGGCTGTTAACTCTTTTAAAGGTGCATTTACATCATTTGGAATGGCAATGTATTTTGTTCTTACACTGATTACCTTTTGCTACAGTTCTTCATTACTTGTGCCAAATGCGATTGGCTTGATAACAAGCACGTGGTCTTTGGGGTATGCTTCAAGTCCTTCAACGTCTTTGTAGTATATTTTAGTGGCAACATATTTGTTATTAAAAGACATAAGACCATCTGGTTTTAGAGAATCATAGCTTAAATCTTTCCTGGGTCGATCTCTTGGAACAATTTATTGGAGAGAAGCATCTCATTAGTCATTATTATGATTTGAATTTAACGAGATGTGTCCCTAGAATGGAAAGTTTCAAGCACTACCATAATCATCCACTATAATATTCCCCTGCAATGTAACGTACATGTTGCCATTAAGACTACTATGGAATTTTGTTTTAATTACGTTTCACTCCCATTGACTGATAGCCAATTAATGTATGCTAATTTATGCTTGGAGGAATCGGAATTGAGACTTGTGTATTGATTTCACTTTGATGCACCAAATTTCCATTGATCCCTTTCTTGGAAATCTGTAAATCAAATGATTCCTTAGAATGTCAACTTAGGACGTTTCTATATACATCAAAAGTGAAGAAGCACTGTGAATGGTAGCCTGGTTTTAATTGATCAGTTGATTAATGATCAATGGAACATTACACGCATATTTTGTGCTGGCTTCCATTTTATGTCTTGATATGCTTGTGTCCCCTATCATCATAGTTCTTCCTGTCATTCCATTTTCTTTGAACGTATTTAGTCTATTATGCTCTGCTTCCTTTCATTGCTGTTTATACTTTATATAAGACACCAATGACTAGATCTCCTGCTTCATTTTGTAGTTCAGGCAGGAATATTCTTGAATCAGATTTTTTGGATTTTTATTTTCCTCTCCCCTAGGGGTAGTAGTCTGAGATGAAAAGTAGCTTAATCATCCTTCTGTAATATTCTTGCAGAGGGTGCTGGGTGACGGCCTTTTGGTTGTCAGGAAGATTGAAAATGTAGCTACTGGCCCTAATAACCGACCGAAGTTGGCCTGTGTTATTGCTGAATGTGGTGAAATGTAAATTTAATACTTGAGTTACAAACTTCTACCGGGGTTATCCAAAATATATTTCTCGAATTGTTTGAGTTTGCATTCACTATCAGAAAAATAGGTCATGATTTCAAGGATGTGGATCTGTTTAATACTTCATTCTGAGCACAATAGTTAAGCAAACTTTGCAGTGTCATCGTTGCTTGGAGGACATGATTCTCAGATTCAAGACATCCAGGCCCCATTCTATGAGGAGGTTGGACAAACGGGCAACCTTGTGAGCTCTCTTTAGTTGCAATTTGCTCAAGAATGGACCACAGAACTTGAAGTAGACTTACGTCTTCTCAGACATAAATGTTCTATTTGAACTTCATCGTTTGACTCTGATCATGACATGATTGATGACCACCCTTCCATTCTTGTTATTGCATTGGTTAGAAGAATTGGAGGGGGGAGAAACATACATATCATATCCTATTACGAAAGAAAGTAACATGCTCAATTTCACAGGGAAGGTTTCTCTTGGGATTTTATTGTTGAACTAGAAACAAAGTTTCTTTGGATGAAGAGTAAAGGCTAATGACAATAATTCTTTTTTCTTTATTTCGTTTCAAAATGTGTTTAGTTGTGTGGTTTTTAGTATAATTCATGCATTTGTTAGAGAGACTAACCTTTTCAAAACTTTTAAAATTTTTCTTTTAGAGTAAATGTTTCTGTCCATACTTTTTTTTAGTGTAACAAGAGAGAGAATTTGAACTACATATTTTTTGATTGCGGACACATATCTATATGTTAATTGAGTAATACTTGTTTTGGTTGTTTTAAATTTTAATGATTTATTTGTAGCTATTAGAATAATATTTATTTTGTTAATTTCTTTTAAATTTTATTTATAACATAATAAAATTTGACCTGTTAAAAGTAAAATTTAAACAATAAATATGGTCTTTTAAAAATAAGAATTCAAGTTATATCCAATAAATCAATGAAAATTTGTAAATAATATTTTTGGATAATCCATGTACACATAGTTATCCTAATTCCTCTAACTTTATCATTTTATTAGATAGTTTAATTTTACATTCATTTTCTTTGAGCAAATAAGGGAGCTCAAACGTGAGATTGTCATTGAAGTTGGTCATGAATATGTTTTAAACTCATAAATATTCTCTCTTCTCTCTTATAAATGTATTTTGCTTCTTTTGCAAAAATAACAATAATTGTTATTAAAATTTATTTATCTAATGATATTATTGTCTTTAATTTTTTTAAAAAATTATCCAAATATTAATTTAAAATAACTAAAAATAAATCATTAACATGTTTTTAAAAAAAAAACTCTTTAAAATAAATTAGATTTCTACTCGGTATTATTGGTCATACTATCGGTTTATAATTTGAATGTAGACACGATGAGAGTGAGAAATTGAGGAGTTATTGTTATGAAAATTATATTGTCTTTATGATATATTATTGTCTCTTTAGTTCTTTTTTAAAAAAAAAAAAAAAAATTGTTCAAGGTGTTGACTTTCTTCTATTCATGTGTTTTCTATCCAACTTTGTAATTAATTTAGCTTTAGCTTAATGCTCTTTTAATCCAGGTGTAAAAAAAAGGTTTTTTACAAATGACTATTCGTGCTATGCATTGTAATTTCAAATGTTAAAAATCTTTAAGAATGAAACTTGAAACTTGAAACCAATCAGTTAGATACATTTATAAAATTTACAAATTAAAAGAATATCAAAAGTCTAAAAAGAAAAAACTTGAATACAATAAATATTTTCAATTTATTTTTAATACTGAATTCTAAGTTACTCTACCTTAAAATATAATTAACCATGAAAGTTAAAAACTCTCTGAGTTTGATAACTAAAACATTTTTTTAAATAAAAGAGTATAAATAATTACTCAAATAAAAGTTACAGCCATATTTATTTAAAATATTATTTTTAAATATAGAAAAATGAACCAAAATATTTACAAATATAGTAAAATTTCATTGTGTATGTGTATCTGCAATAGACTGTGATAGATTGTGATATTTTGTTATTATTTGTAAATATTTACTAATATAGTAGTTTTGCCATTTTAAAATTTGTAAATATTTTAAAAATTTATATTTAAAATATCATTATGTTTTACGAGTTAAGATGTTTTTGGGATACATTCAGCTTATCTTTTTTTCATTTACAAATGAATTATAAGGATGTTTTTAAATATAGCAAAATGTTATGATAGTCTCTAACAGACCCTAATATACTACTATCTTCTACAATTGTCTACCGATAATAGATAGTGACATTTTGCTATATTTAAAAATATTTTTAGCAGTTTTGCCATTTAAAACAACTACATTAAATTTTATATATATATAAGAAAAATTAGAAAGATTAAAAAGAAGTTATAAAAGTTAAAATGTAAAAATATTTTAATTTTTTTAGAAATCATAAAAATCAATGGTTTAAAATTAATTATTGTTCAACAAGATTTCTGAAAAAATTTAGTTGGTAGAATTTGAACTTCGTATATGTATTAATTTTAGTATTTTGTGAGTACAATCTCTAGTGTTTGATCATTTGATTATTTCTCTGAAAAAATTGCAAGCAATTTGAGTCTTTCAAATCTTCTTTGAGCTTTACCTTCAAACCCTTCAACTTTAAAGTTTTCAATCTTCAAAGTCTTTGGACCTTTGAGGCTCGCGAACCTTGATCTTCAATTTTTTAGAACTTTAGAGCTTCAATCTTCAGAACTTGTGAGCTTCCAGAACTTTAGTTTTCAGAGCTTCATACTTAGTTGCTTAAAATTTTTAACCTCCCCAAATTAAAAGAAAGACCCTCTATTTATAGAGGATTTTTCATGGGCTTGGGCCCATTTGTTTATAGGTCATTAACCTGGGCCCAACTGTTTTTTGGGGTTTGGACCTAGTTTTTTATTTAGCCCAAAATTTCAACCATTAGCTTCAAATAGGTTGGATTTTGAATCAAAGGAATTTTAATTTCTCAGCCCAATCTAATTTGTGATTTAAAGTCCAAACCAAAATTTGGCCAATTTTATCGATTGCAGACCAAGTTTAGTCATTGTTGAAGTTGATAAGTCCACTATTGTGATCCAATGGCGGATTGGCCATTTGCTTATTTTCAAACTTTAGTTTTAGGGACACAATAATCTTTAATTGGCCCAAAATTTGATATAATTGACTTTGGTCATAATGACGTGACGCTTTATAATTGATCAAAATTCCTTCTCCAACAATAATATTTAATAGTTAAAATTTTTTAGTTCGAAATTTTGTAACATTTTTCAACTCCTACAACCATATCCGAGATTGTGCATTATTCTACCAAATAATGAGCTTTTCTTCTTAGTTTGTTTTTTTCTTTCGTCCTTAATTTATTCTATCAAATTCTATATTTAGTTTTTTAAAAAATAATATAAAATAGAAGAAACAGCACCTTGCATAACTATATAAAGATATCTTCTAACTTTTATTTTTATTAACATTTGAGTTTCTCTTCTTTTTAGGTTTGTTATTCTTGTTTTATTTTTTTATTTAACTTCAATTTAAGGAGTATGAGGAAGAAGAAAAATAGGGTACAAAAGTGCAAGAACAACAAAACACGAGAAAAGATATGTTAATATTGGCCAAGTTGAAAAACTTATTTTTAAAAACCAAGCTGACTCTTATCTAGACACATTTTTTAGGTCAGTCAACTAATCAACTGGATAATTAATAACAATGTTATAAATGACGAATATGTATATAGTAAAAGTGCCCCTTACTATTAATAATAATTAATAATATAATATTAAAATTAGTTTTTATTTCAAATGGAAAAAGTCACGACCCAAAAATAGATACGACAAAAATGAAAATTAGATGAAGAAAATTATGTAATTTGTTTTCTACCTTTTAGTTTTTTTATTGTGACTTTGTGATAATGAATAAAATAATAGAATTATTTATTTATACCAAAAAATTTTGGAGATGTAGAGGAATTTGAAGGATTAGGAGAGATAGTGAAGTGTAAAAGAGATAAGGAAAATGTGAATAGGTGGCAGATGGAAGGTTAATCGAGGAGAGATGTGAATGAATGAATGAGTGGGAGAAAGAAAGATAAATAATGAGAGGATTAATTAGATATTAATGAAATTTATGGACATGGGTGAGAAGGATAGTGGAATAAGAGAGAGCAATATATTAACTATAAAAAAATTCAAACAAAACATTAAAAACAAAAATTTTTCAAAAATAGAAAAACGGTTGAAAATGATTACAAATATAGTAAAATTTTACTTCATATTTGTGATAAACTGCAATAGACCTAGATAAATATATATCCGTGTCTATCACAAATAGAAAGTGAAAATTTGCCATATTTATAAATGGTTTGATATTTTTCTATTTAAAATCAATTTTCTTAAAATATTTTTAATGACAAAATCGTTTGCCTAGCGGCACGATGCTTGTATTGCTCTCCCACAACCCTGTTTTCACAGTTTAGGCTGCTTCCATTTCGATGTTAAGCCGGTAAAGTAGAAAAGGAGAAGGTTTGTCAGAAAGCCATTTATGATGAGATAGATAAGCTCGAATCACTTAGATTCATCGCAAACGTGGTACTAGTTAAAAAGTCCAATGGTAAGTTGAGAATGTGTGTTGATTTCATTGACTTGAATAGTGAAAAAAACTTACAATGAAATAGCAAAATGAATAAAAAAAATTTATCCACGATGGTAATTATATATATTTACAATAAATATAGCAAAATAAACAAAGAAATAAATAAATAATAAAAATAAGGGCTCTTCTCCAATATAACAAAAGTAACCAAAATATTTACAAATTTAGCAAAATTATATATTACAGATAATAGTCTACGATCTATGGCAGATAGACCGTGTATTTTGCTATTAATTGTAAATATTTTTAGCATTTTTGTCATTTAAGATAGTTTTCCGAAAAAGAAATAACTTATTAATTATTAATTAATTAATTAATAATAATAATAATAATAATAATAATAATAATAATAATAATAGGTTAAATAAAATAATGTTTTTAAATATAGTAAAATCAAAATATTTAAATATATAGAAATTTTTCTAAATCGCTATAGACATAGGGAGGATATTCTGTATAATTCAGCGAGAAAAATAAAAAGGGAAAGGAACAGACCTCAGAAAAGAAACGCAGGGGCGTGGAAGAGTGTGAGAGGTAGCGTGAGCAGCGATAGCCGAGCGAGTTCGCTCATTGAGTCGGCGAAAGCATAGAGAAGAAAAGTTCAGAAAATGGCATTCACGGTTCGAGGTCTGAAGGTTCCGCCGAATTCCGCGAGCCTTGAAGAAGCCCGGAATCGAGTCTTCGACTTCTTCAGATCAGCATGTAGATCATTGCCAGCAATCATGGACATTTACAACTTAGATGATGTCGCTACTGTTTCTCAGCTCCGTTCTACGATCGCCTCCGAGATCCGCAAGAATTCCCACGTCACCGACCCTAAGGTCTTCTCGTTTCTGCAATTTTCTTTATTTGCGTCTTAATTCTATATGATTTTGGGGGCGGCTTAAGGAATTTTGTTGAATCTTTCATTTCTTTTATGGGCTGAGAAACTATGAAGAATATTCCCTCTGTCGATTAGAGACATCTAAGGAAGGAATTTTGAAGCTGTCTTTTCCATTCATTTGAAACGAAAGCTTTAATAGAAATAGAAAACGAAGAAAAGAGTTTAGAGGGCTTACCTTTCTCGTTCTTGTAATCAATGTAAATCTATCATTCTGGAGGGTTTTTTGTTTTTTAATTTTTAATAATAATAATAATAATAATAAAATCTTCTAGCGGGTTATTTGCTGAAGCAAATAGAAATTGGTGCCCTGGGGATTTTTCAATTGCAGTGCAGCCCGACGACTTATTGAACTTGGATAAGTTCTCTCCTAAAGAGCGGGCATATTAGATAGGGTGAAAGTTGATGACTTACGTTCTTTCGTCCCTTCACGAAGTTTTTCGTGGATAATCTATTTGATCCGTTTTGTTTTTCTTGGGCTCTTCCTTCTAATTATGGGGCATTGTTTCACGACGTATTAGTTCTTTCAGTGCTAAGGTGAATTTGATGGTAGCATTCTTTGGACAACCCATCAATTGTTGACTTTTTGGGAGAATCTTTTTCAAAGAAGTTTATTGAAGATAGGCGTGAAAGAATCTCGGCTTAGAACTCATTTACTTACTTCTTTCTGCTTCTGCAATCTTACAAAAAGTTATATTTTTCTCTTAAAGTTCTCTTTTTCAGTCTTCAGTTAGACAGAATAAAGAGTGTTGCATCCTTATTGTGGGTCAATTAACTCTGAGGTGCTTTTTTCTAGTCTCTTTTCATTTTATCGATGAAAAGTTATGCTTCCTTTTCAAAAAAGGAAAAAGAATAAGAGAACTCCAATTGAGGTGTGTTTTTTATGCCCCTTGAGAGTTTTTGTATGTTTCATTTGTCAATGCATTTGGTTTCTTGTCAAAATTCAATAGTGTACAATCAATGCGAAAGTTCCATGAGACTATCATACTTTTAATTTGTTATGGTATGTGAGAGTATTTGATGAATCAATCAATGTACTGTCCCTAAAAAAATATTATTAACAGCATAAGAGAAAGGGGGAAGAAAGTGTTCTGTTGCAGCAAATTTCTTCATCTTTATCATTTTCTATGAAGAAAAATTGTTTTGTTGCTTTTGGGGAGCTCACTCTGTTTGGTCATTTGGTTTCCATCATCCTTTGTCCAATAGGGAAACAACGAGGTTATGGCCCTCCTTTGTTTATTGTTGGATGTTGAGGTTAGGTGAGGGAGAAGGATATTTGTTGTTTGGAGCCTTAGCCCTCCAGAGGGCTTTTCTTGTAAACCTCTCTTTTAGTACTTGTTGGATCTTTCTCCCTTTTGAGAGTCGATTTTTTTTCCCTTGGAAAGTGAAAATCCCAAAGAATGTGGAGTTCTTTATTTGGTAGGTTATTTATGGAAGAATTAATGCCTTTGATAGGCTTTTGAAGAAGATGTCCTTGGTTGGGTCTTTTGTTGTATTCTTGGTCGGAGGGCAAAGGAAGATCTAGATCACTTATTTTGAAATTGTACTTATGTGCGATCAATTTGGAACATCTTCTTCAAGGACTTGAGGTGTTTGACTACCAGTTAGCCGACCGACCACTGAGATTTTAGTGTTATGACTGCAAAGTTCCTCTTCCATTTGCCGTTTGGAGGGTGAGGAGGTTTTTTATGGAAGGGTGCGATGTGTGCTTTGTTGTGGGGCATCTGGGGTGAAATAAATAATAGACTCTTTCGTGGGGTTGGGAAGGAACCTTTAAGAGGTAATTGTATAATAGACCCAATCCCAAACCCCAAAATGTTTTTCCACTTTTTGAAACTTAAGAATTTTGTCCTCTTGCTTACATATATATTTTTTTTAATGAGAAACATTAGATAAGATTTCATTGATTAAACAAAATTAAAAGATTACCATGATGATTACATGAAACAGTTCCATTGTGATATATGAGATGTAAGATTGTAATCACAAAAGAATGTGTTAAATTTACACCAAAAGATAGCAATGTATGTTAGGTGTTCAAAAAAGGTGGAGAAATCTATTGCTTTGTCATCGAAGATGCGCTAATTTCACTCAAGTCAGATAAGCCAAAAGAAAGCTTTAACAAAGTAGTTCCATATAATCTCTTTTCCTTGTTTAAAAGGGTGACCAGTGAGGATCACTTGTAGAAGGATAAGAGGATCATCAGGAAAGACCAGTAACTTAGACCAAAAAGCATGTGCATATTCATAGGTGCCAAAGAGATGCATAATGGTCTCACAACTTTTGTGACAGAGGGTTGAGATGAGCCACGGGGCTTTTTTAATCAGAGTATTGGCCGTGTTAATACATACATGACTAAATTCCCATAGAAAAAGTTTAATCTTTTTTGGGATGGGTCCTTCCATATGCAAGAGTATAAATCTTTATGATTGTTGTCTCCACCAGAAGATAACTTATGGGAAAGAGACCTTACTGTACTGTGAATGAACCTTTGGGTTCCAAGGGCCATTTCCATCCATCCTCCGTCAGGTGGAGGTGGGAAAATAATAGTAGATAGGCGGACCATTCATCAATTTCATTTTCAATGAGATGTCTCCTCAATTGTAAGTTCCAAGATGTTGTCTCATTTATCCACATCTGCAATGTTTGAGTTTTTGTGCAGCGAAAGAGCAAATAATCTGAGATAAGCATCCTTGTGTGGTGAAGAACTAGCCCATTGATCATGCCAAAAGGATGTTCTGCCACCATTGCCAATCACATTAACAATAATGTTTAGAATCAGATCTTTGTGTTGAATGATAGATCTCCAAGGGCCCTTGAACAGTTTAAGAGTTCTTTCTTTCTTTCTTTTTTTTTTTTTTTTTGAAGGAAATATAACTTTTTTTGAAATTGAAACAAGTCTCTTCATTGAAATAAGGAAATGAGACTAATGCTCAATGTACAAGAGACAAATACATAGAGACTGAATCAAGTCTCTTCATTGAAGTAATGAAGAAGGAAACATAACTTTTCATTGATAAAATGAAAAGAGCTTAATGCTCAAAGATACAATAACCTTCAAGAGGAAAGAGAAAATATGAAAAAACAAAGGGAGAAGAATTACAATTGAGATACAAAGAGAAGACAACAAAAAAGTAGACACTTAAAACCTAACAAACCAGGCCCAAAAAGGAAACCAAAACTAGAGAGCACATGAACTATAAAGCCAAATCGGCAGAAGTCTAATGAGCAAGCACGGTAACTCATCCAATAAGGCCGGAAGCAAGAGGATCAAACCACAAATCAAACCATCTTTTAAACTGACGCTTTCAAGCTTACAACTACTAGGATAAAACACAACTTCATAAGGACAAAACAGTAAGGTTTAGGTGCATAGAAACGAGAATCCACACAAAAAGTTTAAGAGTAGATTGGCTCGGTTGGAGAGGGGCCATATTTTGCAGCAACAACATGCCTCCAAAGAGTCGAGTCTTCCACACAATATCTCCATATCCACTTAGCAAGAAGGCTATTATTTTTAATCTTGATGTCGGTCGGTCTGAATCTTCTGCCATCTCAAAGAATCTATGCACCTTTTATTGATGCTTCCATTCCACAAAAAGTTCCTATAGAGCTTTTCCACATTAGTTGCAACTTTAGAAGAGATCTTGAAGAGAGAGATAGTATGTTGGGAGGTTGGATAGAGTAGCTTGGATCAAAGTTAATCTCCCCCCTTTCGAGATGTGTGTGCCACTCCATCCTTTAAGCCTTCTCTTAATCTTTTCAATAATAGGCTCCCAAAAAGCAACCGAGAAAGGCTTACCATTGAGAGGAAGGCCCAAGTATGATATGGGCCAAGATCCAGACTTGCAACTGAAGTCGTTTGCAAATAATCATTCCAATATCCATGTTAATGCCTAAGAATTATGATTTCATGTGGTTGATTTGAAGACCCGATGCAACTTCAAAGGTATGAATAGTGTTGAAAAGAGAATATAGCATTTCTTTTTTGGGAGATGAGAAAAGTATCGCGTTGTCAGCAAACTGTAAATGGTTGATAGATAGGCCTAGGTTCCCAATGCTAAAACCCTCAACTGATCCTAAACTAGTTGCTTAATATAACATTTTGCTAAGACAATCAGTCACCAAGATAAGCAGAAAGGGGGAGAGAGGGTCACCTTGGCGAAGACATCTCGTGGCCTTGATTTTTCCCCTTGACCCGCCGTTTATGATTATGGAAAAGTTAGTTGTGGAAATGCAACCCTTGATCCATTTTCTCCATTTATTCCTGAAATCTTTTACAACCAAAATATTGTCAAGGAAATCTCAATCAACCGTGTCGAAGGCCTTTTTGATATTGAGTTTAATGACCACACCCTCTTTCTTTTTTTTGGGATTAACAATCAATCAACTCATTGGCGAATGATGCATCAATAATTTGATGATCAACCACAAAAGCCATCTGATTTTCAGTAATAGTGGTATGGAGGACCTTCTTAAGTCGTTCAGATAGTACTCTAGCAATAGTTTTATAGAGACATGTGGTGAGACTGATAGGCCTAAAATTGCCCATAGTTTTGGCATCCTTTTTCTTGGGGATGAGGCAAATTTACAGCTTGTTAAGGTTGGTGTTGATAGCTTTCTCAAAAAAGTCTTGGAACACCCTCATAATATCGAGCCTAAGAATGTTCCTATGCTTTTTAAAGAATTCCATAGTGTACCCATCTGGAGACTTCTTGCTATCATCGCCTTTAGATAAAAGGCTTTTTAATGCCTTATGGAAAACTAAAAGCCCACGGAGAGTCAACATTTTAGTATGGACAATGATTTTTGGGGATTTAAATTATTCATCGAATATGCAGCGTAAGCTCCCATCCCATTACTTATCTTCGTTTATTTGTCCTCTTTGTGAAGCAGAAGGAGAGGATATGCTGCTTATTCTTTCGCTGCCCTTATGCTATGAAATGTTGGTGGAGTTTATTCTCTTTCTTTGAAGTTGATTGGGTATTTGGAGATGATTTTTGTGAAAATGTTCAACAAATTCTGATTGGGCTAGCCCTTAAAAAGGGACCTAGGTCGATTTGGGCTAACGCGATAAAGGCTATATCAGCTGAGACTTGGTTTGAGCAAAACCAAAGGGTTTTCATGATAGCAAAATGATGTGGATGGACTGGTTTTAGGTGGTTCGTTTGAATGCTTCATCTTGGCGTACCTTGTCAATGACCTTTGAAGATTTCTCCATTCAAGATCTTTGTCTGAATTGGAAGACGCTCATTTTTCCAGCACCTTAGCACCTGATGATTTGTTGTTAATTGAGTGTATTACTGTTAGTAGTGACTATTTTTGTCTTTACCCCACTGTATCCGGGGTGTATATTTTTTGTTTGTACTATTTATTGAAATTTAGGAGTTCTATTTTTGTTCGGAAGTGATGAGAGTGCTAAGGGGGTGTCAACCTAGTTGAGATGCCCGAGTGCACTCCCTAATCCATGGTTCTTTTTATGCTCTTGTATCCATTGTTGTAACTTGAGCATTAGTCTCATTTCATTATACCAATGAAGAGACTCGTTTCCTTTAAAAAAAAAGTAAACGCTCTCTTCCCCATTGCAATTGGGAGGGAAGGGACTATTGGTTGGTCTTTTAGTGTACAAGTCTTGGTAAAAATCAATGAACTCAACTTCAATATCTGAGTCGGTTGTAAGATTGATACCTCTCAGAGAAAGGATCTCCACCACAATATTTTTTCTCTTTTGAGCAGACATGTATCAATGGAAGAATTGGTTGTTTTCATCACCCTCCAAAGACCACTTTGCTTTACACTTCTGTCACCATATTATCTCTTCCCTAAAAGTAAGAGTAGAAAACTCTTCCTTGATGTCTTTCCTTATGTGGTCACAGATTAGATCAAAACTGAGTCTTTCCTCCATTTCTTTAATACGGGTGAGTTCATTGAGAAGATTGGTTTTCTTTGTTTTGGTACAGTCGAAGATGTCTCGATTCCTTTCTTTGAAGACAATTTTTTTTTTGGAAACCTTCTTTGAGGACAATTTTGAATTCTTTAAGCTTTTGGATAAAGCCATGTCCTGTCAGCCCCTTGTCTGGGTGTTTTTCCACCATCCATCAAGTAATCCAAAAAAAGAGTGATGCTTCATCCACATATGAATCGGGCAATGATCAGAGGTGGGTCTAGGAAGCCTTTTGACAACAACATTGTTGAACTTATCCATGGATCCATTTGATATAAAAACTGGTCTATTAGGGACATGGCTGGATTAACTCGAAAATTAGACCAGGTATATTTTCCATTGGAGAGGGGGAGGGGTTAATCAAGCTATTGTCATCAATGAATTTGTTGAAGAGGTCCATACTCCTTGTTCTAGGCTTGCCACTGTTTTTCTCAAAGGTCCACTTGGTGACGTTGAAATCTCCTCCAATAATCTAGTGTTCATTGCATAGATGAGAGAGGTCGTAAAGTTCCTCCCAAAGAGAGGGACTAGCTCTATAATTGGTTGGGTCATACACTCTTGTCAACCAAAAAGAGTACCCATCCATCAAAGGTCCAAAGAGACTTATTTCCTCTGGAATATTGCGGTTAAAACCTTGTTGGTAAAAATTTGGTATCAAAGGAATCCAACAGTTTTTCATGACAAGTCAACTTATTGGTCTGGTTCTTGGGAAGATATCTCATCATTCTCCTAAAGCTAAGTTTTCGCAATCAAAGTTATCTCATGAGATAACAACATGAAGGTTTGTTCACTTAGCGACTTGAGAGGAGAAAGTTAGCCTCGGTTTTTGTAAAAGCATCTCTGAAGAATTTAAAGGAATTATTAAAAGGCTAAGCTTTTGGAGTAATTTTTATCTCCTTTGTAAAAGTTCGGAGTTTTCTTTGCTCATTCTTGAAGTTCTAGACCATTTTGTTGCATTATCTCTTCAGGTTAAGTTTTTTGAAGAATTTGCGGCCTTTTCTTTAGAGCACGACAAACTTCTTTACGGATTTTTGAATTTTTGGTTTGGGTTATTTCAAAAGTTTCTTCTTCCTCTGCTGTTTTGGCTATTAGCAAGGCAGCAGTATACGTTGCAGACCTGTTTTTGTGTTTCGAGATCATGCTTTCAAAGCTTTTTGGCACTCAAGTCTCAAGCCTTTTACTTCGTTAGAAGATTGGCATTTTGGAAACTTTTGTTTATCGGGTGTAATATTAAGGATTGGTCTCCTTTATCTTTCATTTTGTTCTTGTTGTTTCATCTTTTATGTTGTATTTTCTCTTTTCTTTGTTTGTTTCTTGTACTTTGAGCATTAGACTCATTTCATTAATTCAATGAAAAATTCTTGTTTCCGTTTAAAAAAAAAAAAGATAGCTCGACTCAACGCTTCCTCTTGGTGCACTCTCCCCAAAGAATTTGCAGATTTCTTAGTCTAAATAGGAAGGCATTTTTCTTTTCAGTTCACTAGTCTCGAAGCTTTTGTACTGTTTTCTTTGGAGCTTATTTTGCAATATTGTTCCATGTTCCAGGTTTTCATCATTGTATTAGGTTTGCTTGGATCTGTATTTTTGGCTAGTTATTATTGATTTTTCTATACTAGGAGATGTTGGGAGTGCTAAGGGGTTGTCAACTTAGTTGAGGTATTGGGGTGCACTCACTGGTACTATAGTTCTTGTGTTCTTTGTATTTGTCGTTGTACTTTGAGCAATAGTCTCATTTCATTAATTCAATGAAGAGGCTTGTTTCCTTTTTAAAAAAGAAATAATAAGGATTTGCTTACGTCATCCTCAGCCAAAGTTACAAAATTACCCTTAATTTTATTTTTCCCTCTTCCTCTTCTTCTCGATTTTCCTTCCTCCATTTGCGGCGACCATTCTCCATTCGTCATCGGCCATCAGAACGTTGCAGAGACGAGGGGAGATCGAGGTTGGGTGTCCTCGGCAAGAGAGAGAGAGGCCATCTGCGTGCGCGAGGTTCCCTTTCGGTAATTTCTTGCGAATACGATGTAATCAAAAGGTTAAAAGACCTCACTTTGAGAAGTAGGGCATATTTCATCCCCCCCAATTTTAGGTTATCCATCTATCGGCCCAACCGTCTAATGTTTGTTTCCTAATAAAATTTTAGTGTTGCATCAATTATGAGTTCTTTTTCTAATTAATCGTTAGGTAATATTTTGTTAGATTGGAGACCTTTCTTCAAGATGCTCTCATTGTGGACTTGGATTATTATTTTTTTCCTTTTATACCCTTGTATTTTTTCTTTTTTTTTTTTTTTCAATGAAAGAGCTTTTATTAAAAATTAAAAAAAATAAATAAATTTGCACATATGCATTTTACTAATATTATACATGCCTATGCCTACAATCTATCCATTTATTTGTTTCATCTTTTCATCAGGTGCCACCAATTTGTTTCCTCAAAGCTTTTATTCCGTTGGTTTATTGTCTTTCTTATAGTCGGGATCTATTAATGGTGGAACCTGCTGTATGTTGATTCGCAGTTGCTGCCAGTTGAATGTTACTTGTAAATTTGTAATTTTTGTGCTATCATTTGTATGATTGGAGACATCCTCTATGTTCATTGCTTTAGAGGTTAGTTCAGAATGTTTTATAAAGACAACCACGCAAAAAATGGGATTAGTGGTTTGACTCTTGACATTTGACTATTTCCCCTTGAATTTTTAGATACGTTTGCTTCCATGGGAAATTTGAACTTTTTTGGGTCAGGTTATTTTTCCTTGTAGAATGGTAAATTTTAGAGCATATGGATCCTGGAAGATTTAACTGACTCTGTCGGAACTTTTTTTTTTCCCTTTCTTTTTTTTTTTGGGGTGGGGGGGGGGGGGGGGGGTCCACAGGAGATTGCCTAGTTACAGGGAAAAAGGGAACTCCTCCAGTGGTTTGCAACTACGGAGCCTCATTTGTGATGGAGTGTGAGGCCGAAGTCTGTCGAAACTGCAAATTGCATTTTGTTTCTAGAAATCTCGTGTATGGTAAATTAAGTGTAACATGTTAGATGTTACAGAAGCCGGTTTGTAGTGTGTTTCTAGGACTGTTACTAAAAATCTCCTGGTGAAGCCTAGAAACTTAGATCAACAGAAAGTTAGTTGCTTAGCTAACTCACCTGGAGCCTAAAGCTATAAAACAAAAGATGAAAGTTAGTTGCTTAGCATCAATTGGAAAGCCTTTATTTTTCCCAATGTTTAGAGACTTGTTATTAGAATCAAAATGTTCTGTTGCTATAATTGTTGGATTTAATTGTTCTTGTTTTAGCTTGTGCTACTCACTTGTATAGGACATGATGAGAGTGCTAAGGGGGTGTCAACCTAGTTGAGATGTCCGGGTGCACTCACTGATCCTTTGGCCTATGTTTCTGTTTCCATTACCATATTGTATTGTCTCATTTCATAATCTTAATGAAGAGGCTTGTTTCTTTTTCAAAATAAAAAAAAAAAAAAGATGAAAGACTAAATTAAAACAAAAACAAGTCCAAAACATAAGGACTAACAACCGGTGAGGCCAGGAAAAGAGGACCACCCGAAAACAAGAAATAAACAACAAAATAATACAATATAACCAAGATCCAACAAAGACAAGATCTTTAGCAACTAAAAGATGTCCTACATCAGACCCTCCCTTTAAAAACAAAACTCTACCTCGAGTTAGGAAGCTAAAGAAAAAGCATTCGGAGCATGATAGGGAGAGATACATTGGCAATGTTGAAAGAACTGGTCTGCATGTTTGGAGGTAAGTCCGATAAGCATTATTGCCAAGCTTCTCCAAAATGGGGAAAGGACCAAGCCAAGATTTGTCAACTTAGAAAATTGTCTAGTAGGCAGGTGGGTTTTTCTGAGATGGATCGTGACAAGATCACCAATTTGAAGTTTTTAAAGCATGTATGAGAATCAGCAGTGGTTTTGTAAGAAGAGTTGGCTTGTTCCAAATGGTCTTTGATTTCTTGATGTAGCTTACATGTCCTATCTGCCATAGCTTCAGCCTCCAAACTAATATCAACAAAAGATGGAAGGTTAGCTAAGTCCACAGTAAGTCGAGGAATTTGAGTATAAACAACCTCAAATGAGGACTTCCTCGTTAATCGGTTACTCATGTGATTGTAGGCAAATTCGGCTTGAGCAATTTTGAAATCCCATTGTTACGGTTTGTCTCCACAAAGGCACTGAATGAGATTGCCAAGTGTCTATTTGTCACCTCAGTCTGCCCATCAGTTTGTGGGTGACTTGTGGTGCTAAAGAGCAAGCTTGTGCCAAGCTTATTCCATAAAGGTTTCTGTAAGGGACTCATAAATTTAACATCACGGTCAGAAACAATTGATTTCAGAATACCATGAAGTCTAACAGTCTCAGCAAAGAAAAGATGTGCAATATGTAAAGCATCCAAAATCTTTTTACGAGGAATGAAATGTGTCATTTTACTACAATGATCAACTACTACAAAAACCGAATCATTACCTCTTTGAGTCCTTGGAAGGCCAAGGACAAAAGCCATAGACAAGTTGTCCCAAATATTGTTAGGAATAGGTAAAAACTATATAAACTAGTGTTTTGAACAGAACCCTTTGCTGTTTGGCAAATATAGCATCTTCCAATAAAGTACATCTCCTTGAAATTGAGGCCAATAAAATTTTGAAGAAACAACTCTAATAGTTTAATCTATACCAAAATGACGTCCGAGCCCCCAGATTGCATGTCATGACTCATGAATTATAAATTCCCTAAGGGAAGTGTGAGGTATGCAGACAACATGTCCTTTAAATAAGAACCCATTGACAATATGAAACTCTTCGCATGGTTTATGATTTGCATAGTTATTCCAAATAACCCCAAAATAGGAATCTGAAGCATACAAAGATGGGACTTGATGAAAGGCAATAATTTTTGTTTGAAGAGTTGTCAGAAGAATAACTTTACGGCTGAGTGCATCTGCAACCTTTTAGTTTTTCCAGCTGTTTTTATAATCACAAAATCGAATCTTTGCAAAAAATTGAAGCCAACAAGCATACGTCAGCTAATGTTCTTTTGAGAATAGAGAAACTTTAGAGAAAAATGGTCAGTAAGCAAAATAAAAGCAGTGCCAAGAAGGTAGTGTTCCTACTGTTTTGAAGCCCTCACTGAAGAATAGAGTTCTTGTTCATTAGTGCTCCAAGTTTGACAAGGACTTAACTTTTCCCTAAAAGAACTCTATAGGATGATTCTCTGGACCAAGGACAGCACCAATTCCAATTCCAGATGCATCAACGGAGACCTCCAATGGTTTTTCAAAACTAGGAAGTGCTAGGACAGGAGGTGAATCAAAGCTATCTTTTAGGGTTGAAAAACCATTGTCCTATAGATTCCCTCATTCGAATTGCCCCTTTTTAAACAATCAGTCAAAGGAGCTGCTATAGAGCTGAAGTTATTATTATTATTTTTTTTTTATTTTTTTTTAAATCTCCTATAAAAAGAAGCTAAACCAAGGAACATTGAATATCCCTAGCAGTTTTTAGAACTGGCCAAGTAGAAATCGTTTCAATTTTCTTAGCACTAATAAGGAACCCTAAGAAATGAATTTTAGTACTGGAAAAATGACACTACTAAAGGTTAATTTGCAGTTCATTATCATTTAAAGCAGTGAAAACAGTTTCTAGGTGTTACACATGGTCTTTTTCATTCATGCTGTAAATTAGAATGCCGTCAAAGTAAACTACTGCAAATTTATTGAAAAAAGGAAGAGCTTGATTCATTAGGCGCACAAACGTACTAAGTGGCATTAGACAAGCCAAAAGACATTACGAACAAGCCGAACGGAGGAAAGAAACTTAATCCAAAAGAGTAAACTCAACTAGCTTAAATTGGGAGATGAGAATTTGAGGTTCATTCACCGCTTCCTTGCAGCAAAAAAGAGAAGAAATTTGATATCAGATCTAACAAATAATCAAGGTACCCCTACAAACTCTTCTGTGAAATTGAAGCTCTAATCATTGACTTTTACAATTCCTTTTACAAGAAGATTCCAAGTGCTAGCTCTTTTCCAAGCAATTTAGAATGGCAAGTTGTCTCAGAAGTTTAAACAAATGGCTGGTTTCACGATTCACTTTGGGAGAAATCAGAAAAGCTTTGAAGGGGATGGGGGAAAATACAGCGCGGGGCCTGGATGGTTTTACAGTAGAATTCTTCATCAAATTTTGGGAGCTGTTTAAGGACCATTTCACCAGCCTTTTTAATGAATTTTATGAAAATGGTAGGCTGAATTCCTGTATGAAGAAAAACTTTATTTGTCTGATTAAAAAAAGAAGATGCTATCATGGTAAAAGACTTTTGGCCCATTAGTCTTACAACTTTAATGTACAAAGTGATTGCCAAAGTACTTGCTGAAAGACGGAAAAGAATCATGCCAAATGTCATTGCTCCCACTCAAAGTGCCTCCATAGAAGGCCGCCGAATTCTTCTAGATCCTATTCTTATAGCAAATGAAGTTGTGGTGGAATATAGATCTAAAAAAAAAAGGTTGGATTCTCAAATTAGACTTGGAAAAGGCCTTTGATCGAGTTGATTGGGTCTTCTTGGAAAAGGTTCTAAAAGGAAAAAACTTCGATTCTTGATGGATTTCATGGATAATGGGTTGTATCAAAACCCAAAATTTTCATTTTTCATCAATGGGAGACCAAGAGAAAGAATCTTTGCTTCAAGGGGAATAAGGCAAGGTGACCCTTTCGCCCTTCATCTTCCTCCTTATAAGTGAAGTTTTGAGTAGTCTCATTTCAAGACTTCACAAGAAAAAGAAATATGAAGGTTTCATAGTGGGAAAAGAAAAAATTCATGTCCCTCTCCTCCAATTTGCTGATGACACGCTAATCTTTTGCAACTATGATGATGAGATGATAGAGAATCCTCGAAGGATAATTGAACTCTTTGAATGGTGTTCTGACCAAAGGATAAATTGGGAGAAATCAACCTTATGTGGGATTAACATAGATGAAAAAAAGGTCTGCTCGGTTGCTTCCATGCTGAACTGTAAAGTTGAGAAATTACCAATGATGTATCTTGGTTTACCTTTAGGAGGTTATCCCAAGAAGGTATCATTTTGGCAGCCTATCATCGATAAAGTACAAGGAAAATTAGATGTGGAAAAGGTACAACCTTTCTCGAGGAGGCAAAATTACACTTTGTAAATCCGTGTTGTCCAATCTTCCCACTTACTACAAGTTCACCTTTTTGTTGCCAGAAAAGGTAGCTTCATCTTTAGAAAGATCCATGAGAAAATTCTTTTGGGAGGGGCATAAAGAGGGAAAATTGAATCACTTGGTCAAATGGGAGAGAGTTATTAAAGATCAAAAGGATGGGGGCTTTGGCTTGGGCAGCTTGAAAACCAGAAATTTTGCATTGCTTTCTAAATGGTGATGGCGTTTTTTGAATGAATCAGATTCCCTTTGGTGCTGGGTCATAAGAAGTATTCATAGGAGCAACTCCTTTAATTGGCACACTAGTGGTAAGGAGAGTTTAAGTTTTCGAAGTCTGTGGATCAGCATATCAAGGCAGTGGCAAAGAATTGAAGATCTTGCTGTGTTTAAAATTGGAAATGGGAGCAGATCAACCTTTTGGTCTGATCCTTGGCTCGACAAAATTCCCTTAAACTTAAGGTTCCCACGGCTCTTTAAGGCTCCATTTAAGGCCAGGGTTCAGTGGCTGATCATTTGGATTCCAACACTTCTTCTTGGTCTATTTTCTTTCGTAGGTTGTTGAAAGAGGAAGAATTTATCGATTTTTAGAATCTTATGCACATTGTTGGAGACAAAAAAAATTTTAAATGAGCTGGATAGCAGGATATGGTCATTAGAAGCAAGTGGAGTCTTCTCTGTTAAATCACTTGTTAAGCATTTATCCATGGCATCTCCTATTGAATACTGTTTGGAGAAGAGCCTCTGGGCAAACCAAAAGCCGACGGAGAGTGAATATCACGGTACGGATCATGTTGTTTGGAACCCTAAATTGCGCTGCAATCCTTTAAAGAAAGCTCCCTCCCCATTGCCTTTCACCTCATATTTGTCCATGGTGCTTAGAAAACCATGAAGACTTGCAACACTTATTTTTTGAATGTGGCTATGCAAAAAAGTGTTGGTCTTGTTTGTTCCTCTTTAATGTTTGTTGGGTTTTTGGATGCGATTTCAACAACAGTGTGCTGGCTTTTGGTTGGGCTAACTTTGAAGAAGAAACTTAATTTACTTTGGGGTAATGCGGTTAAAGCTTTGCTAATTTAACTATGGTTTGAAAGAAATCAGTGAGTATTCCATGATAAAGCTTCCTCGTGGCTAGATCGTTTTGAGTTTGCTTGACTAAATGCCTCTTCTTGGTTTACTCTTTCAAGAGCTTTTGAAGATTACTCTATTTAGGAATTTAACTTGAATTGGCGGGTTTTCATTTCTCCTCAGCATTAGAGCAGTCCCCCAATTACTTGTTTTTTCCATTTTTGGTTTTTGTTCCTTTTATGTATTTGATTTTGTACTTCTGTTATCCAACCATTTGGAATGTTTTGTTTCTTTTGTATTTTGTTATGGATATGATGAAGATGCAATGGGGGTGTTGTTAACCTAGTTGAGATGCCCGAGTGCACCTCCTGATCCTTCATTTTTGGTCTTCGTTACCTCTTGTCCATAGTGTTTCCTTTTCAAAAAATCATCTTGGAAGAGCCAATCATCATAACTCTCAGCAGCATTGTTGACCATTTTGCTTTGAGAAGTGTTGAAATCTACCAGTTGGATTGCAGGAGGCCTCAAAAAGTTCTCTCTAAAATCAGCATCTTATTGTTGTCTTTAACCAAGAATCAAAGAAAGAGGAAGTGGTTGATATTCTCATTAAAGTTAGCTGGCACTCAAAGGAGGGTGGTTGGTCTGTTGTTGATTCAGAAGGTTGTTGCAAAGGCATACTAGGGTTGGAAGGATTGAATTTGAAGCTTCGTCATGGGAGTTTCTTTTTTAAAAGTTTGTTAGAAAATGCTAAATTTTCTGTGTTTCATGTCCCTGGAAGCTTTCTGACATCTCTTTTTGTATCTCACTATTGGAAGATTTTATCATCTATTTTCATCTACTTCAGTCTTCGAAGACTCATTTTTAAGATTTTTGGTTTGTGGGATTCAAAGGGATTTCTATGTTAGATTTCTTCATCAGTTTATCGTTTTGAAGCTGCAAGGATAAAATCCCGTGGTTAATTGATCTCCATCATCCGGACCAACATATTCTGCATCTTCTTGATTATTCGAGAAGCATTCATCATTTTCTTGAATTTCTTCAATTGCCAAGGTTCTTCTTTGTGTTACTTTCAAAAATCTTGTTGGAAGAATTCTTGATCTAGTGCTCATCCTTCTTTGCTTGTTGATTGGACGTAGAAGAGCTCCCTTGCTGGAAATTGTGAAAAGAATTTGCTTATTGTTTCTTGGAGGTTGTTGCTAAGGCTTCTCCCAATTACTCCTTTTTTGATAAATCTTTATTTGCTTAGTTTCCTCATTCTCTTCGATCTTGGTTGCTAAAGTAATAGCATCAGAAAGGAAAACCAAATGTTGTGGGTTGACTACTTCATTAATTTCGTCCCTTAAACCATGAACAAAAATTGAGATTTGTTGTTCGTTAGCCGGTAGTTTATTTCTTGCTCCTAGACAGTGAAACTCCTGTGAATCTAAATGTTACAATTATCTTCCTTGCATTGTTGATATTGACTGTACAAGAGCTGCTGGTGGTTAACTGGAGGAAAACATTTTTCCACCAATCGGAGCATTTTCGGCCATTGTCTGATTGGTTGTTTACCATAGTACCATCGGTTGCCTTGAAGTTGATCCCATCAAGCGCTGGCTTCTCCTTGAAGTTTAAAAGCTACTAATTTTACCATCTTATGTTCTGGTGTATTTGCATATTCAAAAAGTTAAATCAACATTTTTGGCCCAATCCAGAAACCTCTCCACGTCCATCCTTCAATTGAAAGTGGGCAGATCTACTTTCATCTTGATCATAATATCTCCTTCTCCGAGCCCTATTCAATTTTTCATGACGCTGCCTTCATCCGAAGATTTTAAATCTTCCACCATGAACCAGGAAGTTGACCTCCAAAATCTCTCATCAGTACTGGTTTTCATTAATTCTGATGGGTTAATTAAAATGTTGGTTTCTTGTTGGAGGATCTTGATTTTCTTGAGGTTCTTGAGGTCTTACCCGCTGTTTCCTAACAGCACTATTTCTATGCTGAGTTTCTGCTACTTGCCGAATGTTAACTTGAGTAAGAAGTTGAATGATTTGTGTCAAAGGACTGAAAAACTTTTGCTAAGTACTTCAATTGATGCTTCCACCAACCGCAAGCATTGGTTTTGGGAGGCTTTCACGTCTATTCTTGAGTTGTCAATCCATAATGAACCAAAGTTTGAGCGGGGATCAATGCTCTAGTACCACTTGAGGTAGAAAAGTGAGAGTAATCTCTGAATAATGCTTCAAAAATTCTATTAATGAAAGGATGACCATTTAAATAGGCTGCAAAAACTAATGACAGAAAGTTAGTTGCTTAACTAACTCAACTAGAGCCTAAAGAAAACAAAAGTTAAAAGGCTAAAATAAAACAAGAACAAGTCCAAAACATAGGGACTAACAACCGGATGAGGTCAACAAGAAAATACAAGATAACCAAGATCCAACAAAGATGATCTTTGACAACTAAAAGATGTCCTACATCATGATGTCTTTTGTGCACCCTATGCACAAATTAAGAAGCTTGCGATGCATCTTAAACCTGGAAACACTTCTAAACTGGGCGGGGGTCATCAATTTCATGCTATTAAGGAGGTCCTTTGGCTTATTTTCAGTCGTGCTTTCTTTTTGACTCTTTGAGGTGCTAGGAATGGTCATCCCTTTAAGGAGGTTTCCTTTAATTTTGATCATTTTTTGGAACTTGTACTCTCTAATACTTTTTTTGGTATACACACTTATTTACTCTTTATAGTTCTTACGTAATCTCTAGTTGGAGGCTATTTTTGTAATTCACCTATTGGTCTTTGGTGTTATTCTTCTTATTTTCATTTATCGATGAAATTGTTTCTCTTTCCAAACAAATGCGTTGGATTTTAGCTTATAGGCTATTATTTTTGCTTGATTATTTTAAAATAAAATATGTGTCTATTTTAGTTCCTAAGATGCTGCTCTTTGCACTGTCTTGGAGTTGGACTGCGAATGTGAAGATTGTTTTTACTAGTTTCTGATATTTTTTCTTTTTCTTTCAAAACCAATTTCTGACTTTTCAAGTTTACAGGTGATTGATATGCTTCTTTTCAAGGGAATGGAAGAGCTTGGTAACATTACTGAACATGCAAAGCAACGGCATCACATCATTGGTCAGTATGTGGTTGGTCGCGAAGGACTTGTGCAAGATTTGGGCGCCAAGGATCAGGGCGTATCCAATTTTCTCAAGAACTTCTACAAGAGTAACTACTTTTGAACTTCATCCATCCTTGAATATGAGACATCCATAGTTTTAATTTGTGATCTTGAGAAATAATGAAGAAACTATATCTATCCTCTGGACAATTGACATTATTTTGATCGTTTTGTTGGATTGAATTGTTGGTATATTATGACCGCTGTAGTTTTACAGAAGCAAAGCAATCCAAGATCTTTGGTTCTATTTACTCCGTTCGTAACTATTAAAGCCTAAATGGTGTCTACTCTCGCTTTGTTTCTTCCCTCAGTTTCCAATCGGCTTCATTTTATCACTGACATGTTTACAAGTTAAAAACATTATTAACCTTGAAAGGGACAATGTGCTCTCATCCCGAAATATATATATATATAAAACTGCGGCAGAACAAAGCAATTATCATAATTGTGGGGTGAAGAATGCAAAAACCACAAAGATTGAGTAAATTTATTTTTAGTATTAGTTCTTGAAGTTTCAAGAAAAGTCTCACCATGACAATCAAGTAAATTTCGTGCAACGCTTGGATTGTTAAAGTGTCTAAAAACGTGCTTGGCGAATAGGCTTGTAGTGTTTGTAGAACTGATCGTGACAGTAAGATGATTGTTACAACCAAAGCAAGAATGCTAGTGATAGAAGTGCAAGAACTTGGAGTCGATTTTGAGATGATGCATGAACCTAGGCCCTTCTTTTTTCCCCTTTTTAATTAAGAATTAAACATACTTAAAAAGTTGGAAATCTAGTGAACAACTCTCCACTCACCCTCCCGTATGTGTTTATTATTTATTTATTAATGAGATTCATTTGAATATTCTATGCTCTTTGTCACATGCATTCCTTGACATGTCTTAATCAGTTCAGTTGATACTCAGATGCAATTATAAAGTTGATAGTTGTGTGGTCAAGATGATTACTAATAATTACTCCACCCACACTTAGAAAGAAAAAGGAATACCACATTTGGAATATTCTATGCTCTTGGTGATGTGCACTCTGTAAAATTGTGAGTATAAGATGATAATCATATAAGTATTCTATCACTTTTTTTTTTTTCTTTTTCTTAATGATATTGAATTACAATAAAGAGAATTGGACATAGCTTGAGGTCAAGGCACAATTAAAAGACAAACAAATAAGTTAAGAAAAGAACAATGACAAAACCAACCAAGCATCCACAATTCAAGAAAAAAATGTCCTGAAAAGAAGAGCCCTCCAAAGTCCCTTCAATAGAAGCCCCAAGCCACTTAGAGTAACAAAGAAACATCACAAATCACACAACCTACCTACCCACCTAGGGAGGACACAGAGTAGCTCCATGGACAAAGATTATGTTTGTGCCAAATATGAAAGATAATAACATATGAAGCAACTCCAAATTTTGCGCCTCAAGCGATTACCCGCACTAAAATGACAAACCTAATTGAGCTTAGTAAGGTACTAACACTTGATGACTTTTATGAGCATGAGTCTATAAGTTACAAGTTTGTATAAATTATGAATCTACAAATAAAAAATAAAAAAATAAAAAAAAATTGCAATTTAACCAATCAAATATATAAAGGTCACCTAAATCGAGGTTTCTATATCATGTGAATTTGCTCAAACATAATTATACAAACTAAGATTCCCAATGCTAGGCTTTTGCTTATATGGCATCCCTTAGTTTTCAATAATATGGGAAATTATACGGCGAAAAGAGGTGCAATAATCTTTCCTGTAGGACCTAGTATGTTTCTCTAGACACTTCTGTAACCATCTTCCTCTAGGCATTCCATCTTTTATACATTCTTTCGGAGGGACAAAAAAGAAAGAAAGAAAGAGGGGAGGAAAAAAAGGACTTGCTTTAAATAACATACAGATACATACAGCTTATTGCAAGTAGCATCTCTAGATCATCACAAATTGATACCATATAAGCACACAAATGAAAATTGGGGACTTGAGCAATTGTTAAATCGTTAATCTAATGCTTTCCTCAAATACTTGAGGAGAAATCAAACGGCTATTCACTCTTTTGGGCGAGCAAGCCAAAGGGAACTAAGGGCTCGTAGTCTGGAGAAGTAATCATGAATTGCAAGAAGTGCACGAGCTGACTGACGAATTGTCAAAATCCGATGCATTTGTTGCAGTGTTTGTTGCCGTAGATTGTCAGCCTGTTAATTTTTTTTTAACCCAAGAATCCCAAACAAGGAAAGGGGAAAAAGGAAAAAAGAATAATGAAAATCTTTGGATAGCACTAGAAATGGAAAGAGCTTTGGCTCATAAGTGAATGTGAAGCAGAAAGGGGTTCCTAGTCAGTGTACAGATCCATAGAATAAAAAGATACGTAAAGGCCATTTAAGTTCGAATTCAAATTTTTAGGAAGCATGGGAGTCAGAGCTTGAATATGAGATCTAAATCTAGATTTGGACTTCATATGCAAGAAAAGATGGGTTCCCAACTGAGAACTTCATGGAAAGATAAATGGCAGAATGTATTTTCTTCTCTTTAAGGGTGCTGTGGGGGGTAGGTTTAAAACAAATGTGATATGCATACCTGGCGAATAAACCCCTCAAGGGTCCCAAGTTTACCCATGGCTGTGGCCATTTGACCCATATAATTTGCCACATTGCCAGACATATTCGAGGAGCCAAGAGATCCACTCGATAACGTCTCAGCCAACGATTGTTGCAACGCTTCCATGCCTTGTGACAATGCATCTTCAGTCTGTTGGGAAGACTGCTGCAAGTTGGATATGCCCATCAACTGCTGTTCTGTGAGGGGCTCTAATTGATTGACAAGAAGCTGCAACAGAGTGGCAGTTTTAGTAAATGCTCAAAACTCAGAGCTCTACTTCATACTGGTATTAACACCGAAACATCAGTTAAAGCAGTTCAACACAAACATATAACTGTTAAATCACCAATTGATCCAAAAGCTTAAGGTGATGGGTTATGGTAAATTCAATTATATCAACACTTTAAGACTCTCTCACTTGTGGGCTTGAAAATGTGTAGAAGACACATCAAGTGGAAATCAATATTAATTGAGGAGGAAATAACATTACAGGGGTTCGAACACATGACCTTCTGCTCTAATACCATATTAAATCACCAATTGGTCTAAAAGCTTAAACTGATGAATTATGGTAAATTTAATCATATCGACACTCTAACAATAGCATATTCTATATTGCCATTGCTAGCATGAAAATGAACTTAAGAAGCGAAATTGAAGAATGAAATAGCATACATAATTAGCAAAAGTTCATATATATCCTCTTCGTATTTTCCCTCCTATGCGCGGTTCCCAAATATAGAGATTCTTCAGAAATGCCCCACACAAATGGAAGTATGAAGCACCAAAATGAGCACACCTTTAGGAGCTCTGATGAACGGAAACCACCAAGCCACAAAAAACATCTTTCAGCAGGTGTTTTCCACATGCCAGACAATAAATGGAAAACATCAGCCTTTGCAGCGACCCCCTTTAGCCGAAAAACCTCATCATAATGAGCCAATATGCCATCGACAATCATTCGAAGTTCAGTATCACTTGCATGAGAGTTTACTGCTGCTCTCAGTTCATTGATCTGCTTGTTTTGTTCTTCCAACCAACGGGCATATTCCACATCAAATGCTATGGCCCCTGCAAATGTGAAGTAGCTGATGCTATGCAACTTCAAACTGAAAAGATAGCTAAAAGAAAACACACTTACTGCCAAAAAGTTGTTAAGGTTACATAATCAGGGTACTTTACAAGTATCAATTATCATGCAGGAGATAAATGAAACTGAGTTACGCTCATAATCATGTCAGGTTACAATGTCTCTCAGACGAATAATCATATCTCAAATTTCAGGTTCTCTTGAAAGTAAATATTACGATTCAAGATAATTAAAAAAATACCATTTCCAGCCATCGAATGGGCCTGATCTCCTGAGCTTGATATGAAGATTCCCTAAACAGATTGACACAATTTATAGGAAATTTGAAGAGGTTGAAACTTGAGTGGTAGAGAACAAGAGAGAAACACATTACATAAGCAAGTAAATAATCATAAAAAGGAAATGCAGGCAACCTGCTGCCGTGCTCGCTGAAGCTCCTGCTCTAGTTGGGTCAACTTTAAACGACTACTCTCCAGCTGTTGGACATATGCCTACATATAGGTAAGATCAGGGAACAAGTTGGATTTAGTGTGACTCATTATACTTGTTATTTTAAACTAACCAAGTACTCTTAATTACTGAGATTTACTTGATAAGGTTAGGGAGAAAGGTTATAGACCACACCCTTCATCATTTTGTGGCCTTGTGACCTTGTGACCAGCTTTCATAAAAAGAATCCAGAGGTATGAAAGCCACTACCATTCGAAAAACAACCGAGTAAACCAGCCTCCAAGAATAATACGTGGAGACAAAAATGATGAAGGATCACAGACTCACAAGGTCGAAAAATACACAGAAAAAGGAACATTCACATAAAGTGATAAAGATTAGATAGAAGTTGAGCAAACATGTAATAAGGGAACTAAAGTAGTAGAAAACAGCTCTTATCAGATGTCCTAATATCCTAATATTAAGTCGACACTCGTGATATCAGGACATTCGATCAAATAAATATCCTCAAAGGCATCAATTTAGCCAAAATTACAAGACAAGAATCATAGGAAGAATGAAGTTTTAAATCTAATGATGAAGAAGAGGGAGCTGTGTACTTAGGAAGGGATAAAGAAGGAGGCATTCATCTTGCACAGGACAAAGGGTTGAATTTTGCCCCTAAAGATGAAGCTTATGCTGATAGAGATGTGAGAGTTCAGAAGGTCAATCATGTAACAGTACTCTGTTACTTAAGCACCTTGGAGAACCACACCCCAAAAGCTAGCTATTATGGTGGGAGAGCCAAGCCACTTAAGTACCACATTGGTCATCCCATTCTAACCAATGTGGGACAAAGGTAGCCCATACTACCTTGGTTCCTAACATACTCCTTTTCCTTCCTTTTTGTAATGATATGTGAAATCACAAGTACTTCAAGAAACAAAATCATTTTACTGGAGTTTAGCAAAAGTAGGTGATCCAAATACTCAAGATAAGGTGCAGGACTGTTTGACAATTCACTAATTGGAAGTGCTGTGACAGTTCGACTGAAAGCGACTAGCAGTGCAAGAACTCTAAAATCTTCACTTGATATTTTAACATAATGACTATGCTTTAAGTTATCATTTGATAGAGAGTATAGGACAACATGGTAGTAGTACTAAAACTGAAAGCTTCTAAACCAACTATTAATTTCATCAACAGTGATAATTAAGATTAAGTTCACGTGCATTCTTCTGCTTCAGCTTTCACATGACATTTAGGATCTGTGAAGTTATTTAGGTAAAATTTATCATTTTCGTCTTTTCCTCAGATGGAGATTGTAGTCCTCCACTTTAATGAGATGCCTTTCTACATTAAATTTTTCTGTACTTAATTAATTAAAAGCTTCTTTTCTGAACTAAACAATATCAATGACAACAACGTGCCAGAATTGTAATAAAAACAGGAGACAAAATATGGAGCCATACTTTTTTTCGCAGTCGGCTTTTTCTGGCAGCTTCACGATTCTGTGCAAGCCTACGTAGAGTCTGAAAAGTGAAATAATAATCCATATTCGTCACACAGGGTCATCACAACCAAGAAGATGTATCTTGGATATCAATTACATAACTAATGAATGGGTACAACCTTCTGATCAGACTTATCTTTTGTTCTATCACTGGAATCAGAAGCCACAACATTCCGTTGAAGCATATCGAGCTGTAAATGTGGGAGGAAAAATATATATATATATTTATATAAGAGTAGAAATACATCTTAAAGATGAATCGGAGTGTTAATAAAACTATGCAGTTCAAAGAAAAATCAATTGTGCCAACAGTTACAACCTAAACAAAATCCTATACCCTACATAAAGTGTAATAATCTGAATCATGTAAATGAAAAAAGATGTAAAAGATAGCACTTCGGTTGAATATGAAAGACATATTACCCTCTGGTTTTTTTCATCGGTGTCGACATCAGTGGAAATATCAGTCCTTGGACTGACATCAGTCATGGCATAAACTTTGAGGTTCTCTGTAATACTGCAAGGTAAGGAAACCAAGGGCATCACTGTATGGGAAGTAATGTGGCAGTATGACTGAAAAGGACAACACTGTTCATGTATTCTAAAATTTCCAATGGATCTTTTAATGTAATGACTGTGAAGTCATCATTTAAAACAAATTACAGGTCTACATGGTATTAACGTTGAGAACTTATACAAGAGTCAAGACCATGACGAGCGAACTTCAAGTTGAATCGCCACAATGTCATGTGAGTGCTGAGTGTGTGCGTGTGAGAGACTAGGATAATTGAATTACAAACAAATGAACTTCCAAGGTTTGTTTACTCATTATAGGGGAAGAAAACAGAGGTAGAGAAACTTATGAGAAGACACAAAACCAGCAATCAAATAAAACTCACCTTACTAAAGGTTCCAGTATAGAAGGTTACAAGCAACTGTTTGGCCTCTTGTTAATAGGACTCTAAAGCACGGTTTCTGCATCAAGAGTTCAACATATTACTACCCAATAAAAGAGGACAAGCATGCACAAGCAAATGTGTGTGCGTGTGATTTTCTCTTAGCAGAATTTCCACCCAGAACAGTAGAAATTATTAGTAGAGGCGGGTTGGAAAGGTAAACAAGTGTTCCTTTTTCTTTAATGGTGTGAATAGAAAACTGTGGCCCCCGCAGGGAGTTGCATCCACCAAGTTGGATTAAGGTAATCTGGATACAGATTGTGGTTACCTTGTTGGTTACAATTTATAGTGGAGACTAAAAAAGGCAAAACTTCAGTACCTTCCAATGTTTTAGAGGTGAAGAACCACAAGGATGAAATTCTAGCTTTGAAAATCACAAGGATAGAGACCAAACTTGTAACTTAGCCCAAAAAAACACAGAGAGGTACTAAACTAAAGATGCTAGGGGGAAAAATCAACAGCCAAAGGCAGAAAGGAGCAATGAACAACCAAAGTAGGAAAATAAATATATGCAACAAAGATGCTATTGACAACGAAGGCATAATAATAATAATAATAATACGGGGAATCAAGGCTAGTGATACACAATAACAATTAGGGTTCCACAAAGGATATGCTTCAAAGCAATCATAAATAATCGTTGCATCACTATTCCGTTAAGGTATTAGCCATCTTCCACCTGAACCTTGCAATTAACTGCCCAAGAACTGACACTTTCCTGTCCAACAACTTGAACCTAACTAGCAATTGAACCAATCATTATGTTTGAATGCAGCTAAGCAAACTGCGGCCTAGAAATTGATTTTAATGTTCTTAGTATTACAGGAACGACAGGACAAAAGCCTGAGATTCAAAGTTTCACACAGCTTGGAGCAGCCAAGAGAAAATACAAGGGAAGGAACTTACAGTTGGTTACAAATGGACATCTCTGAAGCGAAACCTGGCATCCCGTTTGCCACTTTCTTCTCATTTCTTTCTCAACTTGCCTGGTCCACTCGCCCTACAACCATCATGAAGATAAGTCTAAAGACACCAAATTCAAAAGCCCCAAAAGCTCAGCTAGTCAACTATATGTATATACTCGCAGGAGATTCAGATATATGCATAACAACCGATGGCCAGGAAAAATAGCAAGAGGCCTCGAAGAGAAGATATAATCAGGTATCAGCCATGAAAAGGAAGCTAACAGGACAGCAATGGAATTAGTAAGAAAGTACCAAACTACAGGATCACCAGGATGTTAGCCACAATCTTTCGAGTCATGGAACACAACACCAGCCCAGACAACCAAAGAGATCAAATTCACATAAGATCCTAGTCAACTTGAAATCAATCGAACTGACAAGCAAAGTATACCTCGTTTACCATCAACCCAGAAACGCCATGAAATTAAACTTACCTAAATGATGCAGATTACTCCCTACAACTATACCACCCCCTACGAGCCAAACAGCGGTAAACAGTCAAAAAAGAGAGAAAAAAAAAAAACAAAAAAAAACAAAGCTCAGCAGAAAGCAACGATACCCCCGATGTCAAAATCGCCCAAAACAAGTCAAAGTGGCATATCAGGACTTGGAAGCACGTATTTGACCGCAAACGAGCGAGACCCAGTTGGCTAAATTAGGCGAATTGGAAAAATTGGAAGGCCCCCTTCCCCAATAACGAACTTGGGACAGAAATCAAGAACAGTTGCAGTAAATAATCAGCATGAAAGCGCTTGCTTACAGCCGAGGGCTCTGTTAAAGTGGAAGGTGAAGCAAAGTAAAGGCAGTAGAAGTTTGGATGACGAAGATGGTGGGGGATTTGAGGTGGCGCTCGTGTATTACTGGATTCAAGTGTGGGAAAGGTGAGGGAGAGAGGGACGTTTCGTTCGACTGTGTGCCAACTGCCAAGCCAATCTCAAGAAGAAGTTCTTTACTTTATTGCGTGGAAATCTTCAACTTTCCAATGCCCAATTATTACCTTCTGCCCCTTTTTCTAATTCTGTGTTTGATGATGAAGGTCAGTGGGTTTGACATTGATAATTTTTGGGCTATTTTTCTATCTTAGCTTGAGTTGCAGCAATGGCAGTGATCTAATTTAGCCATGGGGATTGAATTTGAAAACACACACACCATTGCCACTCGCTGTACACTTTGACCAATCTTCTGACTCACTACTTGGGAAGGAAGACCCTTGCTTAATTGGCAGCAAAGGGTAGTTTTGAAAAAAAAAAAAATTAGGAAAAACGGGTGCTTTTTTTAAAAAAAGAAAAGGTAAATAAGGTTCTTTTCTTGTTTTGACTGGAGTGCGTCTGTTGAACTTACGCATTCTTGTTTTTTGTTTTTGTTTTGTTTTTTATTTTTTATTTTTTATTTTTTTAACTCTTAATTGCTGCCGTAGCCGTTAAAGGGTATTTTTTTGTTTTTTTACTTTTTTTTTTTTTGGTTGTGTTCTTCCCTTGTTTGCCGCGTCGTCTTTTGTCTTTTTTTTTTTCTTCTTTTTTTTTAATGTTTTTTGTTTTTTGTTTTTTAATTTTCCAAATAAATTTATTTCTATTAAAATATTAGAATTAATGATTTCTTTAAAGTATTTTGAATTTGAGTTGTTTTTAGTTTAATTTTTTTCAGTCCATATTTTTCTTTTCGTCTTGAATTAGAGTAATACTTTGTTCGTTAATTTCAATTATTTTTCTTATTTTTGAATTTTTGTTGACTATGTTGAATATACTTTTTTATTTGACAAAACTTCGAAATCACTCTGTTTCTATTTTTTATTGAAGTGCTTCATGTTATATTTATTATTTTGAGTTTATTTATTTTACGTTAGTTTGATTAGTTAAGTTTTCTGATTTAATGACTAAAATTGCTAATCAATTATAATTAATTTAAATATAAAGTATAAAGTTTCATAATTACAGATTAAACCTACCATGTTTCTTTATATATATATATATATATATATATATATATATATATATATATATATATATATATATATATATATATTTATATAAAACTACCATAAAGTACAAACTTCCACGATTTTTCTATGATTTATTTATTTATAGATCCTACAATGTATCATTTCACAAAATCCAATGTGATTAGCGATTGGGGCTGTAGTAGGGTAATTCCATAGATATCATTAATTGCACTATGAAACAAAATAAGCAATTTTAGTCATTAAAGCATGAAAAAATTAACTAATCAAACTAACATAAAATAAATAAACTCAAAATAATAATATAACATGAAGCATTTCAATAAGAAATAGAAAGAAAATGATTTCGAGGTTTTGTCAAATAAAATAGCATATTCAACACAGTTAGAAATAATCAACAAAAATTCAAAATAAGAAAAATAATTGAAATTAACAAGCAAAGTATTACTCTAATTCAAGTTGAAAATAAAAATATGGACTGAAAAAAATTATACTAAAAACAACTCAAATTCAAACCACTTCAAAGAAAACATTAATTCTAAATCTAATTATATTTTCATAGAAATAAATTTATTTGGAAAATTAAAAAACAAAAAACATAAAACATAAATAAATATGTGTAAAAGAAAGAGAGAGAGAGAGAGAGAGAGAGAGAGAGAAGACGCTGCAAACGGAATAACACAGCCAAATAAAAAATAAAAAACAAAACAAAAAATTACCCTTTAACGACAACGGCAGCACTTCAGAGTTTAATATATATATTAAAAAAAATTATATAAAAAAAATAAAAAATAAAAAATAAAAAATAAAAAAGATCCGAGAATGCATAGGTTCAGCAGACGCACTCCAATAAAAACAAGAAAAGAACCGTATTTACCTAATTTTTTTCAAAAGCACTCGTTTTTCCTCATTTTTTTTTTTCAAAATTACCCCCTGACGCCAATTAACCCCAATTTGGGTTTTTCTTATTGTAGAAGGATAGATTTGAACTTCGTATGTTTTTACTCTTCTGTTCCGTGGTTTAATTGAAATTGTTAAACTTGATCAAATAATAGTAATTTTTAATTAATTAACTAACACATTAACCTTAAATACTGAAAGTAAGTATTAATTGAAAATCGAAATTAAAAGTATAAATTTTAAAATTTATAGATTAATTTGAAACAAAATTCAAATTACAACAGTAAAACAAAAACATATTTTTTCCTATAATTAAAGTTAATTCATATTGCCATAACATAAACATGGAAGAAGATCGGCCAAGGTGGTTTTAGACACTTGTGACAAACTCCTTTTCCTTTATATTTATATTGGTTGTGTATAATCTACGATCTGCCCAAGTATTGTGCATATATATATTAAAAATTTGTATCTCCACCCTCACAAAACTAAAACATTATTAATTATACACAGATATTGATTGGTTATACAGTAGACTGTAATTTTATACATTTTTGGACTCGCACGAAGATATTGTTTAAATCATTGATTGACCTAAGAACTTAAGTTGATAAGTGAAAATAAATTTAAAATTCTATCAATATTTTAATAGACACCAATTCGGATATGGTTTAATAGATAAAAAAAAAACATTAATATATATGCAGTAGACAACATCTTCTTTCTATAGTTTTCTTCCTCAAATTTCAAGGAAAAAAAAAAGGTCCCTTCGATGCTCATCAATAAATAAATTTTTTTTAAAATAAATAAAAAGAAAAAATCAAATGTAAGGAGAAGAATTCAAAGGAAAGTCCAATTATTAGGATTGAGCCCTAATACTATACAGAAGGGGTTGGTGGGAGCGGCCCATCATGCTGATGAAAATAGTCAATTTGGGGCATAATTAGCCCACCAGTGCCCCCTGCCTAATGCAAAATCACCTTACCCTATATTTCTATTCAATCTACATATTATTGATATGAATATTAAATATTTTAAATCTAATTTTCTAACGAAATATGCATCTATTTGGATCAATGTCTTAGAGTAAGTGTTATGTTTTACAATGAAATGTTTGTGTTTTTAGTATTTAAAATTAAATGTTTGTGTTTATTTAGTGAGTTATGTTCTTGAGATTTAAATATTTTCTTTTATAAACTAACCAAAAATTTAAATAATGGTTATAATTTTTTTAAAATTATTTTCTATTTAAATAATGGCTAGATTTTCTCATATTGCAAGGCATTAGTGGATATGATTAACGAATCTCTATTGAGCTCTATTTGGAGGCACACTCTTTCTTTTAAGATATCTAGTAGTTGGTTGCTTCTTTTCTTTCCATTCAATTCCATTCCTACAACGAGAATAGAATAAAAATGTTCATGTGTGGGCTAGACTGGATTTTTTGGTTGTCTTGTTCTCTTTGTTTTTTTCACTTTCTTCGTTGGTTAGTTTCTAGTTGTCAGTTTGATGTATGCAACTCTCATTTTGCCGAAATTTGACAAGCATTTATTTTAATTTGTTTCGGTTTGGTTTAAAAAAAAAAAAAAATTCAAACTAAACATATCGAAACCATCAAATATCTCAATCCTATTTTTTAATTCTCTCCCACAATAAGATAATATAAATTAAATTATTATACAGGTTTTTCTAATAAAAAGTAATTTAAATTTAATAAGAACCTACAAACCTAGCGCTCATTCGGTGACATTATATTTTTATTTTTATGTTTTTTAAAAAAATTTATTCTTATTTTTTCATAAACTTCGTGCCATAATTCTCAATCTTTTTTTAACTTGAATTTTTAGTTAAATTCTAAAAAGAAAATAAATTTTTTAAAACTATTTTTTTTGTTTAGTTTTCAAAATTCAGTTGTTTTTTAAAAACATTAGTAGGAGTGAATAACAAAACAAATAAACTTATAGATGAAGTAGTATTTATAAATTTAATTTTTAAAAACCAATAAGGACATTAATTTTGTTGTTTTCAAATTTTATACCCAATTTTCAAACCAATTTTTAAGAAATAAAAAACAAAAAACAAGTACAAATTATCGAACATTTATGTTTATAACAAACTAGAAACAAGAAACTTGGGATTAGAACTAAATGGGTCTTTGTAGGTAATCAAAATAGTATTTAAACCTATAATTTAATTACTAAATATATTTACATCTAGATACATGTATTTGGGGATTGTTGATTGTGATACTTATCTAGTTATCTTAGATTGTGGATGTCTATACCAAAAATGTTTCCAACTTGGATCCAAGATGTGATTTATCCAATCTAGCTGCCTAATTGATTGATTATGTCTCAAAGGGGTGTCTCTATTGATAGGTTTGGGTTTTAACTTTAATTCTTTTTTCTTTTTTCTTTTCGAGAACTCTATAGTACAGGGGGATGATTTTGGGGATTGGATAATTGAAACGCCCTTCTAAGATTGACCATTTTTCTTTTAATGAACTCTTAATATTAGGAATAGTTAACTTTGATTTACGGTGAAAGTTGTGGTTCAATTTAATTTCTCATCAAATCAAATTAAGGGTTGATTTGGATTAATTTAAAAAAAAAAATTTATTTTTCAAAAATTTATTTTTTTATAAATATAAAAATTCTTTAAAATAATGATACTAATGACTTTTAAAATTTATTTTGAGTGATTATCAAATATTTGTATTTTTTCTAAATGACTTATTTTTTAAATTAACCACTTGAAAATGTATTTCAAACACACTTTAATGGTAGAGTGTTTGGATAAATCTAGTTTATAGTTCAATTTTGAGTTATGACTTTATTTTATATATATATAACTATACCATTTTTTATTCTATCAAGTATGATACTTTATTTACATGGCATTCAAAATAATATTTTTGAAATTTAGAAGAAGAAAAAAACATATGCTAGAAGTTAGCTTGAATACGTCTCAATTCATTATTGATAATGTTATTTTTTAAAAATGTAGGATTGTATTTTCACATATTATTTACATTAAAAAATGGAATATAGAAATGTGCATGGAAAAATCATTACAAATTTGGAAATATGTAATCAAGCAAATTTTCCACATCTTGTTAATTTTGTTCCCAATTTGTGATCAACCACATATAATTAATTAAAGTAAAGACAACTACAAGCTAAATTTAGAGAGTTAGGGAGTGTTGAAAATATAACAATTAAATTCAAAGTATTAACTATAGCAACATTTTTAAAAAATTACAAATATAACAAAGTCTATCAGTGATAGACTTCTATCGTTGATAGACCACCACAAACGATATGGTCTATCACTAATAGACCATAAGAGTCTATCATGCTATATTTGCAATTTTTTAAAATTGTTGCAATACACTTAGTTATTATCCCTTAAAATTGCTACTCATTACAATTTTTCCTAAATTTACTTTATATATATATATAACCTCCTATTCTATAGTAAGTTAGATTAAATCGAGGATAATTCACTGGTAATCAATATTTATTTATTTTGTTGAAGTTAGGTTAAAATTTATTTAAAAGAAGAAAAAATTAAGTACAGTAGAGGTAATTAAATATATTATAATATGGATTTATGAGAGGTTCAAAATTTCTCTACGCATATGGTTGAATTAAAATAATAGTAATAATAGTAGTAGTAATAATAATAATAATAATAATAATAATAAAAGAGAGGAAAGAAAGAAATAAGATGTAAAAGAGACAAAGTTAAAACCACTTGATAACCATTTGATTTTTTAGTCTTTAGTATTTGAAAATTGAGCTTATATAAATATTACTTCTAACTATATATTTCTATGTTTTGATATCAACTTTAATGTATAGACTAATATTTTTTAAAATTGAAGTCAACTATAAAAAATTATTTTTTACTTATTAGAATTTGACTAAAAACTCAAATGTCTTTTAAAAAAAAATGTAAAAACTATAATTGAAAATTTGAGAGAAAATAGACATATATAACTTTAAAGAAAAAATAAATTAAAACGGAAATTGTTATCAAATCCCCGCTGTATTTTTTCTTTCTTTTTTTTTTTTTTTCTAAAGTTTCATTTGTATGTGAAACCAATAATATTAATGACACATTATTCTCCATTGAGATTTCTTGGTCATAACATGTGATTACATGACGTACCATATGATTTTTTTTTTTTTTTTTTTTCTTAACTTGAAAGCGAACTTATTAATTTCTTGTATCCTTCCCCTTCAACCAAACTTGTGGCTTTCAAGCTTTCGTGTCTATTTTGTTTTTCCCCTTATTAGGTGATATTGTTATTTTATTAAATATTTTCAGAAGGTAATAGATATTTTGAGAAGAAATTTGGCAAATATTGTGGGGGGATAAGATGACATATAAAGAATCGAAGTCTGTAATATTTGCAAATAATTTGCTACTGCCTTTAGTTCGAAAATTTGCTTCCACAAATATAAAACTAACTAATTTACTTCAAATAGAATAAAAAAACTAATATCCTATCAACTAAATATATTTTTTTTTCACATTAGAAATATAATCACATAGTTTTTGAAAGGTAACTAGAGAAAAAAAAATGTATTAATCTAACTATTTTATAAAATTGTTGGGTTATAAATAGTAAGTTTTAATGAGAGCTTGATTTACCCTTAATTAATATGGAATGGGTGTATAATCAGTTTAAATTTTTGGACTTAAAAAAAAGAAAAAAAAAGATAATAATATAAAAGTAGAGATATTCAAACATCTAACTTTTTGGTCGAATATAAATTTTAATTAAGCAACTTAAATTTTCTGTGGTTCCGTCAAAATATCATTATTAAAATATTAAGTTTGATAAGTTTTATTTATTTATCTTTGATTTGACGAAAATGCGATTGATGTTAACGTGGGAAAGAAAATAGAATCCCAAAATTTGCATTTTTCCATGAACTTGACATTAATGTTGGCCTTTAATCAGCAACCATTTTGACTAGTAAGATCAAAGGACACATTGTCTTGTCCCAACATTGACAAAAATTAAAGATAATTGGAGCTTAGGAGTTTCAAATTTGCACGTTGTGTACAAATAATTAAACACTTAATTTAGAACAAATATACTTTAGACGAATATTAACAGTGGTGTGTTTATCTTGGTTATACGTTATTTTTATTGTTGTATTATGAAATCAAAGTCCCAGAAATTGATTTTCGCATTGACAATCTCAATAATAATAATAATAATAATAATAATAATAATAATAATAATAATTATCATTATTATTTTCTAAGATAGTAAAGAGTTTGAAAAAAGTATATAGAATATGCTTTAGAGGTCGTTTTTAAATTTCTTGTCACATTAAAAAAAACACTTTAAAATATGTTTTTTAATAATTTAAAATTAATTGGTTAAATTACAAAAGTTTTTGAACTTTGTTGGAGATTTGCTGATTGTCTTTATATTTTTCTAAGGCAACTTCTTGTGGTATCTGAAAAATCTCAACAGAAGTATATTGATTAATTTTTCATTTTTATGGTGGATCTTATTGCAACAAAAAAAAGGAAAATATTTTTTCAGGAAATTCTTTTCTTATTTATTTATTTAAAGCATGGTTTGCATGATGTTATAGAAGTTGTCTCAGCTATTATTGTAACAAAGGCTATTTCTGCTGTCCAAACTTTCCTTATTTGGAAAATTCGGCAGATTTTATATTCTGGATTCTTTACTTCTTTATGACCTACCGAATTCTTTTTGGGGATATCTTGCTTTTCAAAAGAAACTATTTATCGAAGGTTTTGTGCCCTTGCTAGGGTCGGTCGTCATTATTGAATATTTTGAAGAATTGTTGTTCTGGGGTCCGACCACATTTTGTTCTTGGTGAGAAAGAGTTTGTGTTTTGGGTGGCCGATTTGTGCAACATAATGATTTGATCTTTGCTCACTTTATTCCACTAGTTTGAATTGTTCAAGAACGTGAAGATTATTTCTGTCTTAGGGGAGCCTAGGGCATTGTTAAAGAGATGGGATTCTTGGTCTTAGGGGAAGCTTAAGACTTCATTAATCGAGAATGATTTCTCAAGCCTTAGTCCTAAGGTGTTACGAATTGAGAAGGGAGTTCTCAAGACTTAGGGGGACTTAAGTTCTCATGTGAAGGGAGTTCACTGTGTCACGAGAAAGATAATCAAGTTGAAAGGAGTCTCACGCACTGTTGGAAGCCGAAGTGTTCATCACTAATATTATCAAACTTTGGAGGAACCTAAATACAATTGAGAGGGAGTCTCACATCTAGGGGTGCTTAGCTAGTACAATTAAGCTCAACAAGGGTTACTGTAGAAGTTGAAACTTTATAGATAAGTACTTTGTTGTAAATACTTAACTATCCATTATTAATAGATTATCTTTCTTAGACACACTGTTCCCCCAGACATAGGTGAGTTATTGTTGAAATGGGTTACCAACTCTTGTGTGCAAATTCTCTTTTGCTTCCTGTTAGTTTTATTGGTTGTTAAAGTGTTCGTATGTGCTTTCTGTTTAACATCAGTATTTGAGTGACCAATCATCTTATAGCTTTTCAAACTTTGATACTTTTATAAATTCATTGATGGACAAAAGATTAAAGATTTAGGAATGATTAAATAATTTGAAAAGAAAAAAAAAATCATGTAGCTCGATGTCTTATCTTCATAATTGAAGCCACCACAATACCTGTCGTTAACATAAATCTAACCGACCCACCAAATTAAATTAATATCGATACGTACACTCCCTTTTGCTCTCTCTTTCTCATGATTTTTCAAAGGTAACCAAGTAAATATATCTATTTGTCAAATCATAATTCAACCTCATTTGTATATGCAATGTTAGATTTTATGTCCTTAACTTTGACAAGTTATAAATTGCAAATACGCGTCTAAATTTTAGATTTTGTGTTTCATGTAGATGGAAGAATCCAAATTTCTCATTTTGTGATGGAAGTAGAACTATATTCTATCAATATATATCAAAAGTGGATTAGAAACTCTCACATTTTGACCGACATAAATTATATATATATATATGCCCTTTGAAATGGTAGCAAAATTTGACGTGGATACTCCTAATTGTCTCCTTTTTTGTATTCCAAATTCCATTATGCCTTCTAATTTCCTTATCAAAGTGCATATTTTATTTTGTTTATGTTTTTAAATATTTAATCTCGCGGCAAAAACATGTAAAACCCAGAATAAAGTAGCATTCTGGATTATTATTATTATTATTATTATTATTTTAAACACTACTTTCGTTTTAAAATTTTAGACTAGTTTAAGTCTTCTTTGAAATTTATGTAACTTTTAATTTCAGTCGTCGTTTGAAATTTATTTAAGTTTTAAAACAATTACCTATGACCATGTTTTATTTCTTTAAAAAAAACGAAAAGTAAAAATCAACCATCACTGTAAAGTAAATTAGTATTAGATAAATTTTAAATTTAAACATAAGAAAAGTAAGTATAATAATCAAATTAGACATATTATATATATATATATATGAATTTTTATTAATTAATTATTTATAATTTTTATAGTTTACAAATTATGTTTTTGTTATTTTCTTTAGGATATAGTAAAAACACTGTTATATAACATTAAAATAAATAGTCAAAATAAACATGGCTCAATTGACATACTACCTTGATGTTTGAGATTTGATTCCTCTAATTAATCTAATATCTTTGAATTTTTTTTTTAAATAAATAAATGTTATTCCAATTTAAGTAGAAACCGAATGTAAGAAATAAAAAGGTAAAATTAATATTATCTATTTTGTTTTCATCATGCTTATAACAATGTTATATTTTAAAGTCTCTATTCTTTAAAATGAAAATAATCATTGTGGACATTATAATCTTTCTTTCACATATAGTATTGTGTAAAATAATACAAAATTGACGGGACTTAGCTATAATACCAAAATACACCTATTATTTAAATCATTTTTATATTAACATTTAACATCTATTTTTTCACAAGTTAATTGTTTAAAAAAATTCATATTTTAAATTGCAACATATTTAATTTAATCTCAATTATTTGATAAAAGTTTAGGAAAGCTGCTTTTAAATCGGGTAGATATGCCATTAAAAGAAGAAAATGAAAAGTTATTTTTTTAAAAAAATAAGAAAGAATATGTTTTACCAAACATGTAAAAAGGTTAAGATTCTTCTAAAATTGCTTTTGACCTTTGGCAATATGAAGATAAGCCCAAATCTCTTTTTGGGAGGAAAAATAACCTTTTTCCATTAAGAAAAGAATATTTAGAAAGTTTTTTTTTTTTTTTTTTTTGAAAAAAGGGATTCAACCATAACATTTATAATGATAATTAGCTTCTTTGTTGAGCATCTCACGGTGAGAAGATTGGTGGACCCTACAATTTAATAATATATGCATGACTTACTATGAAACTTTGCCTTTATCTAATAGTCATAATTGTTATAAAATTAAAAAGACAATCTATTCATGACTATCCAAGAATAAAGGCACATGAAAAAACTTCATAAATGATCTAAGCATGGATGAAACGAAGGATATATAATTACTTGAAACCATTAGATATATTGAATCCATAGCACACATCATAATTTGTGGTTTATAGTCTTATTCAACTATGTAATTCATTGAAATGAGTAAACTCTTATTACTATCAAATAGAGAAAGAATAGAATGCTCCTCTAACTTTTAGGATGATGGTACAAATTTTATGTTAACTCAATTATGTTTATTTTGACATAATTAAGATCATTTATTGTGCACATCAAATAGCCTAAAAATAATTACTTATTAATTTGTTATCTATATGAATAATATTATGAAAACAATTCAATTTTAATTAAACCTTTTTCTCGTAATATAATGTGGACGAATAACGGATAAAAAATATGTCGTATTGAAAAAGAACTCGATGGTAGGAAAAAAAAAGGGAACGAAGAAAATAATAAAAGTTATATTTTAATGAGATATCTTTTGAATAACCATACTTACACACATATACATTATTAAATAACATATTTTCTTGAAGACGTGTTCTAGAACACAACTTTTAACTTATAAAACAACCATTATACTTTATTCAGTGCATTTAAGCTTATAATATATGTATATATTTTCAAAGGTCAAATTGGAGTAGTTTAGGTCATTATTCCAAAATTTGAGGAGATGTTTGGAGTGCTGCATTAATTTTTATAGTTAATGATTATTATAGTTTGTGTCTGAAGTACATATTATTTTAGTATGACTAATAATACTATGCGTTTAGGGTGCATACTAAAACAAAGATGGGTAGAAAGTAGATTGTAACAGAGAGGAATTTGAAATGGTAATAATGTAATTAATGATATGTTATAATAGTTTAAAACATCAACTATTATAATTGGAGTCTCAAACATGGTTTGGACTATAATGGCCCACTCCACACGCTTAAATGTGGGACTTAAACACTGATAAATAAATATGTGTGTGTGGGTGGGTGGGTGGGAGGGAGGGGGTCTTATTTTTATATGTGTGTGTGGTCTTATTTTCGTACAAAGTTTATTAGAAATGAATAAGTCATTTGATAAAGATATATGGAAATGATCAAGTCCAATACTTTGTTTCAAAAATAAATAAACAATCTTCCAAAATAATGATCTCAAGCAATCATAGCCACACACGTTTGGTTTGTATGGTCAAATGTCAATATTGGGGGGATTAAAATTTAGCTTAAATTACAAGGTTTAGTCTTTTTTTTACTGTTACTTTATGTGTCTAAAATTTTTTTAACCTGAAATGTGTTCATGATCATTCACTTTTCTTTTCTCATACATCAGTGGGGTTTTAAAATAATAATGAAAATGGATGAGTTTATTAGGATATAAAATTAAATTTAATGTTAATACTTTTAAACTTTAAACTTTTGTTCTTGATAGGTAATGGATTTTTGAAAAATAAAATAAATCAATTATATATTAAATACAATTGAAATAAAGACCTATTGAACGCAAAATTGAAAATTTGAAGATTTAATATATACATTTTCTTTAAGTTCAAACATCAAATAGTTAGAACATGGAAATTCATGAACATCACTAAACTTGTAGTATAAACCCTAAAATTTTATTTATTGGTATGTTTTTAAAACACTTTAATTGGATTAAACCTTACTAATCTAGTTATTTGTGAATCCAAGTGAATTCTAAATTAGATGTAGCATTTTGTTTTAATCAAATGGAAGGTCAGAAATTTATAATAGTATGAATTGCAATTAGGTTTATATATATATTTTTGGGAAACAAAGATATGACTAGTTACATTTAGTAAAATTAATATTATATATCATTCAATAATTAATATTAGATCATTCGTTTAAAGATATGACATGTCTTTTAAACCTATGTTCACTACACTCTAGGAATTTCTAATAAATCAGACAAGGTTGCGCACCTGACTTAATTGTTTATTTATTTATTATTTTAGTTACACCTTCTAACTTAAATTTCAATACCCGCGTTAGTTTAATTTAAAAATGGGTGTTTGAAGTGCTAAGTTAGTTATTATGGTTAGTAAGTTATAATAATATGTATTTGGGATGCAAACTATTTTAATTTGGATTACAATAATGCGATTGGGGTGCAAACTATTTTAGTTTGAATATGAAATAGTAAACATTGTGACGAGGAAAGAAAAGAGAAAATGAGTGAAAAATAGTAAATATTGTAGCAAATAGGGTTTTGAGGTAGTATTTACTATACTTAATTATAGGTTCTAGATAATTGTAAACACTACTATTATATTAGGGCCTCAAACATAGAGTAGGTTTAATAACCCACTCCACCAACTTTAAGTTGGTACCCCCAAACACCCTCAATGTTCATTATTATTATTATTAACTTTTTAGTACAAAATGCTCGAGTGTATCATCCCGTTATTGACAACTATGGTAATATTCAATGGGATGCAATAAAAAATGAATATATATATATATATGTGACAACAATATTTAATTAAAAGAACATCTAGATGCATTATAGATTGCACTCATTTTCGTTGCTAACCCTGTTCAATTGTCCTATTACAATTTGTCATGTGGTAAAAAAAATTTCTTACAGTGTTTTTGTTTTTGTTGTGGGACGTTGAGGTGGGTTGCACACAAAGATGCATCAAAGTATTATTCATATTTACTGATATCAAAATAAGCTACATGTTAGAAATCAACAAGGTAAGATATTAAAACAAAAAAGAGACATTATTTATGTTATATAGCAACAAGAATTATCAACATACTAGTAAAAGATTTTGGTCACAGAAAACCAAATGTAGCAAGAGAAGTTATTCAATAGGCTATCACGTCCATAATAATCGTTGGACGATGAGGATTGGGGATTAAAAAAATCAACCACATTGTAACGACTTCACCAAATAATATTTAGGTTTGTCTTATGTATTCATTAGATCACACATAAATCCAAAAACTTTAGTTTTGTTTTAGTACAATGGGAGTAAGGGGATTGGGACTAATGACCTCGTGATTTCTAGCACACTTGTATGCCAATTGAACTATCCTCAATTGGGTAAAAGAAAAAAAAAATTAAGTTATTAGCTATGATAAATTATTCTTATATTAAATACTGCAAGGCCAAAATGTTATTGATTATGGGGAAAATGCGGGGAAAAACATTAGTTAATGGGTTGCAACAAATTTAACATCTTATATATCTATGCAACAATGTAAAATTAATCAAGATGGGCATATCAATTGGTTTACAATACACTCACGTTTATGTATGTGTGAGAATAAGTTGATCTGAGAGATAGTTTGGTTTAATTAACTTAAATTATAACTAGGGCTATTTTTAAATATAGCAACGTGGGCCAATATATTTACAAATATAGCAAAATGTCATGTTTATCACAAATATATATGGATCGTTTGATGTTTAGACATTGACAATGATCTTTTCACAAGTTCACCTACAAAAACGCCTTGTTACGACTTATTCTTCCTCTAAATGATAAGGTTCAATTGACTTCTCGTAATGTCCGGGGCAGTAAACCGCCCATGTGTCGCCACTATAGACTACTATCATTTCTCACTGTCTATTAGTTGTCTATCCATGTCTATCACTGATATACAATGATATTTTGCTACATTTATAAATATTTCTAACAGTTTTGTCATTTAAAACAATTATCCTTATATTTAGTTACTAATAGCTGCAATTGCAAATATAGCAATTAGACCCAAAATATTTGTAGATATAGCAAAATGTAAAAGAATTTGCATATATAGCAAAATTTAGGTACTATCTTTGAAATCTATCATTGATAGACCATATCACTAGTAGGAGTCTATTAGTGAAAAACGAGTTTATCAATGATAGATCATATCGCTAGTAGAGTTTATTGGATAGACCACATCGCTATTCGAGTTTATCAGTGATAAATCATATCACTAGTAGGAGTCTATCCGTGATGGAGTCTATAAATGATTGATTTGACTATATTTATAAATTTTTAAAAATGTTATGAACTATAATTACCCATACTAATATATATGTATAATGGTTGATATATTATATTTATTTTGTTTTGTTTTGTTCCCTTAGCTCGGGAGATTCCGGGTCCTTTAAGGACATCTCGAAAGAAAGAACCTTCTATTGCTTTTCCCATTTTCTCTTTGTTTCATTTTCATTAGGAATTTTCCTTTTCCCTCAGATTTTCCACCCCACCACTTTCCGGGAAACCGCCGCTTGTTTGTTTCCCAAGAAAATTTCTCCAATCCGTAATCCGTACTTCGTTATATATAAATCCCACCACCACCACATCCTTCCACTCCAAAATCCCTCAAAATATAAAAAACCCTAATTACCTCCATAGATACTTAATAGAGAGAGAGAAAAAAAAAAAAAAAAACACAGGAGAGAAATCCCAATGAATGTAACCGGCAAAAAACAGGCAAAAAGAAGCAGGAAATCGGCGGCAGCCGATTTCAAAGTCGTGTACATTTCGAGTCCGATGAAGGTGAAAACCAGCGCCTCGAAGTTCCGATCTCTCGTTCAGAAACTCACCGGTCAGGACTCCGATGCCAAAAGGTTCATGGAACTGACCGCCTCCGCCGCTAGTGATCGGAATCTTCAATCCTCGGCTTCGGCGACGTTCTTCGACTACCAACTCCTCGGCGACGACGATCTAGTGGTGGCAGGAAAGGTCGAAACAGCGGCGTACGAATCGTCGGTTGCGGCTCTCCCGCCGCAGGATGATTTGGCGGTTCTGCAGAATTTGGATACGAGTTTTGGAGGAATGTTCCATGGCTTTTGGTTTGATTCTTCTACGGCACAGGCTGAGATGCCAGGTTTAAATGCACTACTTTAGATTCGGCATACTTTATAATTTCTCCCATTTTTTTTTTCTTTGTTTTAACTAAATAATGTGACGTGGATTTGTATAGACAGATTGCCACACATTTTTTTCTTGTCGATATAGTTATACTATTTTGAATATAATATATACGGCAAATTTGAGAATTATTCGGGGTTTATATCATGGTTTTTATGTGTGTTTTTTAATACAGTTGGATTTTTTATATAAATAATTTGAAAAATATCATACTAATTTTTTTGTTAAAAAATGTGTAAAATAGAGATTCAAATCTATGGCATCTTAGTTAATAGTTCTACTTAGTAAAAGATATTATACCGACCTAATGAATTGTTTCTAGTACTTTATGGTTAATTTTACATATTACCTAATTTATTTTGTTGAAATATGATCAAGAAGCTCATTTAAAATTTGGATTTAAAATGCCATAAACATTTTACTACAAAAAAGAGAAAAAAAAAAGAAAAAAACAGCAATTGCCACACGAATTTTAAGATAACATTTTGTTAATTAAATTTCTTAAGATGTAGCCATGACTTTGTATTAAAACGTTTCATTATGTTTAAAATTTATGTTAAAAATTTTTAAATGGAAATTAAAGTGGTCACTTCCTTCCTTAAAAAAAAAAATTGAAAATATAAGAATCTGAATCAACATTATAAAAATACAAAGGTCAAAACAAAACTTAAAAATATAGGAAATAGCATAATGGTATTCAAATCTAAGTTTTAATGGTATATTAGTTTTTTTTTTTTTTTTTTTGAACTAAACAAAAATAGATTAACTATGTATTTAGTCCTAAACTTTTAGGTTTGTGTTTATTTGATTCTTACACTTTTAGAAGCGTCTAATATGTGTGTAGAACTTTTATTTTGTGTCGGATAGGTTTTGAGCTTTAAAAGTGTCTAATGGGTGATCACCAAGCTTCTAAGTTCATTGTCCGATAGGTTTTTGAAATATTTGAATTATTTTAGATATAATTAATTCAAGAGAAAGAAGTGTTCAAAGGTGTTAAATTCCTTACTTACTTCATTTAAGTCAGACAAAGATTACCTATGGATTATTATATTAAGGATATACTTAAGTCTATAAACTAAATTTCAGATTATTATCTTCCAATAACAATTATTTCTCATGCAAACCTAATTGATTTCTAATCACTTGAAACCAAATTAAGAAGCATGATAGGTTGAATTTAGTCATGATCAACTTTCACTAATAATCTAACTATTCGCATTAAGGGTGTTCGTGGGTTGGTTTGAACCACATTTTAGACCCAACCCGATTATTCGGGTTGAAAATTTCTTACAATCCAAATGACTCTTATTAAATAATGAACCCAACCAAATCCAACCATGAAATATTTGGGTTGGGTTGGTTCGGATAAGTCAGGTTACTTATTAACTTTTTTTTGTTTTAAAAATAAGTTAAATATTAATATGTAAACATTTTATTTAATTATTTTCATATATTAAATGAAGGTTAATAACTCAATTTCAATTTATATTATAATTTTTTTTTCAAAGTGCAAAAAAATATTATAAAATTGTTGGGGGAATCAATTAACCAAAAAAGTCATAAAATAAAATAAAATAAAATAAAAATATGTAAAAATACTTGTATCACATAAGTAAAAACAAGGGATGTGTTAAAAAATGGAAAAACGGTTGAAATTAAATACAAATATAGCAAAATTTTATTTTCTATCTATGATAGACCACGATAGACCCAGATTCTATCACTTTGTCAGATAGACACGGATAGATGTCTACTTGGGTCTATCGCAGTCTATAAAGTAAATTTTGCTATATTTATAAATAGTTTGATATTTTTTCTATTTATAATAATTTTGCTAAAAACAATATACTTTTTTAAAAAAATAATAAGCGCGGGTTGGTTCGGGTTATTTTAGGTGAACCCATGAACCAACCCAACACATAAAATTTTCCTTTATTTGAACCCAACCCAACTCAAATGAGTTGATAACCCAACGCAACTCAAACCATACGGGTTGGGTTGAGTTGATCGTGTTTTTCGGGTCATCGAATTTTTTGAACACCCCTAATTCGCATGATAAGTTAGCTAATGATTCAATATTATAGATCCGATTAAACATGCGATCTTTTTAATTACACATTCAACTTAACATTCATCTATGATTAGTAGATGAGATAAAGCACAATAATATTGAAAAGTAGTCGAGAACACAACATCCATAGTAAAACTAGTTCATTAACTTAAATCCATAAATAAGTTCATCAACACCTTAGAACTAATAGGTGTTTACCCATGCATCGATGCTACAATGATATGCTCATACATTGCAACAACCATAAATGATAAAGAAAAGTAAAGGAAACAAAGACAAGAGATCTCTGTAGGTATGGCAACCCTAGAGGGAAGTGAATATGATTTATTCAAATTAATGAAAACCTTTTACGGATGTGGGCCCAATTAAACAAATTAATACAGTTTTTGCAAATAGGTAGTTTAAATAAAAATTCATGCAAATAAATTCAACCCAAATAATCTCGAAATTAATAATACTATTTGAAAGCACCCTATTTAGTTATAATAACAAGATTGATAATGAATGTAAAAAGTTAAGAGCTACCAATCAAAATATACAAATAAAAGCAATTAACTTCAAGAACAAATATTTGAATCAATTTCTTGTAATAAACTATAATAACACATTAATTGAAAAATTAAAGCAGTACATAATAGAAATTAACACCAAAAATTTTTATAATGGTACCATTAAACTCAACCTACATTCACTTTTCCCAAGTGCCTCTTCGGATTTTGAATAATGTCTCACTCAATCTTTCCAAAGATTAGAGTCCAACTACTACACTGCTCTTTTTGTGAGTTCAAGAGCCAACTTAATCCTTTCCAGGGATTATGATCAAACCGTTCTTTTTCGGGATCAAGAGCAACCCTTATAAAATATTTGAAAAAATTAAAGAACACACTTGAGAAACTCTCTAAAATAGTGAATTTACAAATTTTACGATCACAACAAATTAATCCTAACCAAACATAAATCTCTCTCAAGAATTAGATGAAAACAAGAAAAATTGAAGCTTGGAGAGAGAGAGCAACAATGACGACTTGGTGAATTATGAAGGATTGAAAATAATAAAAATTGTTAAAATTTGGAGGAGATAAAGAGTTTATAAAGAGAGGAAAGTAGGTGAAAACCAAATTCAATTTGGGCCAATGGATGTTGGTAAAAGAAAAATTGAATGGTGAAGATTTAAACTTAACTAGCCACAAACATAATATAATATAATAATATATATATTTCTTTTTAAAATCATTTTCTTTTTAAAACAAATCCAAAAAGCAAAAGTCCACCCTTTCAATTGGTCTACTTTTATTAAAAAAATCTGCCCGATTAGCTCTCGGGATTTTTCCATTAAGCTTGATTGGATCATATCTTCTTTGTTTGAGCTCCGATTCGAGTGATTCAAAATGTATTGGAATCATTGTTCTAAGCTCTAGCAATAGACACTTCAAAACAATAAAATTGTTAGTAAATTAATTTAGGTTTATTATCATCAGAACATTATTTAATTAATTAAAATTAATTAATTTGATATTAAAGGTAAAAAAACCAACAATCTTTGCCGTTGAAGTCTATTAGGCTCTCTTTGATTTGCACCTCGGGATCTCGAACAACCTCCAAACAAACCCCTAATTTTCACTCTCTAAAACTAGGCCAAAACACTCTCTAGTAATCTAGAATTTCGTGGTGAATAGTGATAATTTGGCAACCAAAACCCTAAGGCCGATTATATAGAAAAATATTTCCAAAAATGAAATTTTCTTTCCATAAATTGCTTGGCTCTGCAGCACCCCCCAGATAAGAGCTCTCGAGTCTACTGCATTGCGTTGTTTTTAGTAATTCATATTTTCTTCCTTTTTTTTTTCTTTGATCCTTTGCTCGATTCTAACTTCTTTGGGCATATTTGCGTCATTTTTAGCTTAACTTAAGTTCGAATCTCGATCTCGAACAAAACTTTGAAATTATTAGCAAACACTATCAAATTCAATAAAATGTCATTAAAAATTATCTTAAATCAAGAACAAATAAGACACATTCTAGGTGTGCAAAAGTATATAGGATAGGGTATATGACCTCTTTATGGGCGTCATTCACTAAGGATGTCTATGCTCTGAGCTTGTTGTCAGGTTTTTTTTTTTTTTTTTTTTTTTTTTTTTTTTTTTTTTTTTTTTACTTTTCACTTTGTTTATTCTTAGGTTTCTTGTTTCCTATCAATATAGTATAGGTTTGTGCATTATTGAAAAAGAGAAAATAAATAGAGACCAAAATACTATATAAGGAAAGGATATTGAGAAAAATAAAAAAAAGAAAATAAAATCTAGGAAGAAAATAATATCTGCTAAATCTACCTAATAATTTATTTTCAACATGCATATTACCATATCTTCATAAGATATTTTGTTTCCAATGAGTATTACTTTTGAGTTTTATGGTTGATACTTCATCTTCTTTTCTTTCATGAGGGAAATTTCTTTGCTGTCTGCTTACAATTCTTGCCAATTGCTATTAGGATGATGAAGACAATAATGCTTTCCACATTGTAGCAAATGCAACCAAAACGATATCTGAAAATCTTTAGTGATTCATTGTGATGCTTCGAAACACAGATGTTGTTGTTGAAGTCAAACCACAGGCAAGTACCAATTGGCTATCACTTGAACCATTATTAATGTTGTATTTGAATTGATAGAATTATTATTGGCAAATAATGTTGCGTGGTATATCTACATCATCTAAATCAATGTTGTGGGCATATAAAGAATAATCAAAGTATAATTGATAGAATTATTAGTGGCAAGACATTGCGTGACTTTTTAGAGGTCCTTCCTCAAGGAATGGATTTTTGAAGAACTGGGGGAGGCGTTGGCTTATAGGGGTATTCTATCTGTCTCCTACAATGTTGTTTCTTGACGTTACCTCATTATTCCATGTACCAAAATAATTGCATACTTCTACAATTATTTATGTTCATTATTTTGAGAATTTGAATCATGGCTAGATTCGAAACTGGTGATTGGGTAAAATTCAAAAGTAACGATCGCAAGGTGCAAAGCATAAGAGCGTTGGGTTTGTGCAAAACATCGTCTTGGACAAGGACACCTCATTGTCTCAGTTTGCTATGGAGAAGTTCACGTGTTAGCAAATGAAGTTATAAAACTCATCCCGCTAGATAAAGGACAACATGTCCAACTTAAAAATGATGTAAAAGAGGCAACGTTATATATGCACACCAATTTCTATTAGCTTAGATCCAATCTTTTTGGGGGCTCTGCTTTGTCCTTGGTTTTTTTTTTTTTTTTTTTTTTTTTTTTTTTTTTTTTTTTTTTCACTTATCTAAATAAAAGTTGGTTTCCATAAAGAAAAATTGGTTAACATGGAGAAAGTAGGACAGTTGCATTACTTTTTGGTTGGAGGTGATCAACTATAGGGCATTGGAACAATTAGGATTGTGCATCTCTTGGTCCTCCTTTTTCGGTCACAATAGTTTTATGTTTACTTTCTCCAAGTCTCCCACAGGGTACATACTTATCAGAATGTAAGAACCCTATTGTCTGAAGTGTGTACTATAACTATTTGCTTTTGTTTAGAAATTAGAAGTCTCTTTAGAATATGGTCACCAATTAGTTGAAATAAAAATAATATTGCTAAACTATCTGATCAATTGTTGAATAAGAGGTTATGAAGTGAAAAATAGACTAATGTGTTCATTTTGTCCCGTCTTTGCTTTCTTGCTTTGTAGTGTTTGTAGTTCATGAAATTTTTAATTTATGGTGAAGAAAACATCCACCGCACGGGAGAGGAAAATAACGAGAGAATCATTATGCGACCTTTGTTCTGTTAGGTCAACCAGAAAAGTTTCAAGGCTTGGTCCTGTATAGTTTCTCTTGAACCAATGCTGAACTGAAATTACATTACTTCTCTATAGGGGTGTTCAAATGACTCGACAACTCGGACAACTCGGACTACCTAACCTGAATTTTAATGATTGGGTTCGGTACCCTATTTGGGTAGCCAACCCGATCAACCTGAAATTTTAGGTTAGTCCAAAAATGCCCTCAACTCAACCCGTGTACACCCCTATTTCTATAGGGGTTTTTGGGAGGCATACATAATTCATAGGTAGACTAAAAAAAATGATTTTTTTAAAATTATTTTTTGAACCATTGCAAATATAACAATCATATTCAAAGTATTAACATATATAACAACATTTTTAAAAAATTGCAAATATAGCAAAATTTATCGGTGATAGACTTCTATCACTCATAAACCACCACCAACAATATGGTCTATTACTGATCATAAGAGTCTATAGCAATATAAATCAATAGCACATAACCTTTGATATATTTGTAATTTTTTGAAAATATTTTATACATTTAATTATTATCCCTAAAATTCTTACTCATGCTAATTGTAAAAAAAAGAGAAAATATATTGGGCCTGGGCTCAAAAGTGACCATGAATGAGGTTCTCTAGGGTTTGTACACTTCTCCGTATATATAAAGATGTTCAGCTTCCCGCAATTTCGGAAGAAGAAGACAGCAGTCAAGCAACACCGCTGAAATCTCACTGCCCCTTTTTAACCCACTCCTTCTCTTCTTGCCGCTGCCGCTCACCGACATGCCAGCCCCTCCAACTCTCTGTTCCTTGTCCTTGAGGTCTGTCGGAATATAAAGTTTTTTCTTTCCATAGTCTTTTTGGTTTCTCTAGTTCAATCAACTTTTAAATAAGGTAGATTTTGAAGTAGGTTAATTTTAATTTGAAATCCTTCTGAATTCGAGGCAACGAAACGGAGGGTTAGTGGTGTGTTACGTTCAGACTTCGATTGAGTCTATTAGGCCAAGGATTTGTTCGTATACATCGCTATTGATTGTTTGGGTCTGATTTGAGTACAGATTGGGCTCTGGGTTTTCATTCAAACTCAGCGTAAGTTCATGTTAGGAGTTGTTTGTGTCGTGGCTGTATCAGGGGAATAATTAGACAGGTTAGGATTTTATCTTCAAGCAGTATTTTCGTTTGAAACGAAGATTTTCTATGTTTGACTGAAAGGGTTCTATTTATATTTTTGGATGTTAGGGTAAGCAAACTGTTTATTCGAGTGCATTATTTATTTACCTTATTCCTTGTACAGATGGAGATCGGGAAACATAATGATGATGGAGATGATAAAACAAAAAACAGAAAATCCAATATTTGCCAAGAATGTGGCGCTGAGTTCAGGAAGCCTGCTTACTTGAAGCAACATATGCAAAGCCATTTGCTCCAGGTACTTTAAGATATTTCCTATTAATTTATTTTACCATCACGTGCTTGGTATATTTGTTTCTCTCATACTCACAGAGATGTTGGTACAAAAAATGAGCTTTATTTCTTGTCTACCTAATTAGTTGCACGTTGATGGATTCACCAACATACTTATCATCCGAGGCATTCAAGGTTGATATATTTCAAGTACAATATACTATAAATGAATGGTTATGTGGAATATATGATGTGATATGTTGGTGAATGGTTAATATTATTCATGTGGGTATGGTTGGCCATCTAGATGCTTGCATTTGGTTCCAACGTTATGACCGATTACAGTTCTCATAAATTGGTTTGAATGACGTGCTTTATTGTCTGCTATTGGCTGTCAAAGTACATCATTAGGTTGTGTTCTTGATAGCAAAAGATTTCCTTTGATATCAACAGTCAATTTTTAGTATTTGATCTTTGGTTTTAGCCATCATTTTTATATGTGTTATGTCAATTCTCATTTATTATGAACGATGTATTATGAATTGTTTTAAGGTTCCTTTCTGTCAATTCAATATATTTTTTCTCTTGCATTGAAGTTTATTAGTTTTGCAGGAACAAATCCTTAAATATAATAAAATAATGTGAAAGGTCCTGGATATCTTGGCGTGAAGCATTGGATCCCACATTAAGAACTCCAAAATGCTTGAGGCTGCATTTTTCTTGCTTGATTGGATCAGTATCAGGTTGGGAGACCTCCTGAGAAGCTCCATCAAGTGGGCCTCGGTCACGCTACAGTAGTCTGAGGTTTGAAGTCTAGTAATTGAGTGTGTTGGGAGACATTTTTCAGTCAATAAACTCAGAGCTGACCAATTTTGTTGCATTACTTTAATGCAGAGGCCATATATCTGTTCCGTAGATGGTTGTGAAGCCAGTTATAGAAGAAAGGATCATTTGACCCGCCACCTTCTCCAGCATCAAGGAATTATATTCAAATGTCCAATTGAGAGCTGTAACCGTGAATTTGCATATATATCATGTGTACATAGACACTTGAAAGAATGCCATGAAGGTGAAGCTCCTCCTAAAAAATGTCAGAAGCAGTTTGTTTGCCCTGAAGATGGATGTGGAAAAGTTTTCAGATATGCCTCTCAATTGCATCTCATGGTCAGTTCCTACCCTTTTTTTGTAGCCATTAAATTTTGACTGTTTGTTTTGACACATTCATGTATTAATTTCAATTTTTATTATACTGTAGTCAAGCTAGACTCAATAGAGGCATGCTGTACTGAACCGGGTTGCTTGAAAACATTTACCAACAAGCAATGCCTAAGGGCTCATATGCAGTCCTGCCACCAATACATCAAATGTGAGATTTGTGGGGAAAAGAAATTAAGAAAGAACTTGAAGCAACATCTACGACAAAAGCATGAAAGTGAAGGTCCACTGGAGGCAATTCCATGTAGGTATGAGGGCTGCAGCAAGGTTTTTTCAACAGTAAGTAGCACAGACTTTGCAATTGCCTTAACTGGTGAAACTACTATTAGCTGAGCTATAGGGAGGATTTCTAATGAATGACATTCCTGTTTATTTAGATGGTATCTTTGACATGTTCCATGCTATTGATTTCTCAGGCTTCAAATCTCCAGCAACACATGAAGGTCGTGCATATGGGACAAAAGCTGTTTGCATGTTGTTTCCCTGGTTGTGGCATGAGATTTGGGTATAAGCATGTGAGAGACAACCATGAGAAAAGTGGCCAGCATGTTTACACTAATGTAAGTTCCCATTTAGTTAACTCAAAAGTATTTGTGTACTCTTGACATTCAGATGGTTTACTAAAGGAATTTGTTGGTGCTCTGGAATCAGGGGGATTTTGAAGCAGCTGATGAACAATTCCGCTCAAAACCAAGGGGAGGGAGAAAAAGAATCTGTCCAACTGTTGAAATGCTCATAAGGAAGAGGGTTACCCCCCGAAGTGAGTTTGATTTCACGATGGATGAAGAATGTTAGTTTTGTCTTCTTTGTCTGTAGGCAACATTCCTTTGTTACGAATCCATGTCCAACTAAAAGTATTTGATGGCTAACCAATATGTGTATTGAATCTGTAAGTAGTAATATAAGCCCACCCGTCAACACTACCAAAATGGAATACTTATATATATGTATACTTTGTGTGCTCATTGGCAGTAAAATATTTAAGTTCTTGGTTGTTCCTGTCGAAGTTTTACATTTTTGTTGGTTTCTCTGATCCTGTGTTGCTTGGCTTGGCATCGTTGATTCATACAATCAATTAGATACCACTTCTGACTTTTTTTTTTTTTTTTTTTTTGGTTAGTTTCAAAATTACTTAAATTATATTCGTTATCACACATAATCAGTCTAGTGTTTGATTTTTCGCTTTTAGTGCGATTTTGATACACTCGAGTCACCTTTGAATTTGTCTTGTTTGAAATTAGTTTAAAACACAATTTGGTGTCTCAGATTTTGTTGATAAAAGGGAAATATAGTTGAGAATCTTGAAATGGTATGTAGTGGTTCTGGAAGATTATATTTTCTAAATTGAAGATTATATGTTGTATTCAAATTATTTGATCTTTTTAGTTTATTTCTCTAATTTTGAAAAACAACTACATGAGAGTTCGAAAATTTATGAAGTCTATTTTCATTTTCAAGCATTAAAAAAAAGCAATTATTTAGGCTATTGTTTTTATTTTGCAACTAATTGATAGTCTCTCTATCTAAATTGTTACTGTTTAATATTAAGTTATTACAACATTGTAGGATTTTGTATTATTTGTTAGATTCACTAAAAAATCTTAATAAAATTTAGAGAAATGTTTTAAATAGTTTTATAGATAGATATCATTTGACCGTGTAGTGTGTATAGATATTATTATTGATATGAGAAAAGTATACATTAAAATAATAATATAGGAAGTAGATGCGTGTGAATGGTGAATAGATTAGAATGTGAGTGACTTGTAAAGCTACACTTGTAATAGAAAATATTGGATATATAAAAGTCTAAAGTAGGTTGCATTCTTCACATTCCAAATCCTCCAATGGGTAAACAAAATGAGGAATTCAATATAATTTGGCCTCTTCTTTGTCTTCCTTAAAAATCAAATACTAACAAAAACAACTCTTTCCCATCTCTCTTTTTCACTTTCTTATCTTTCCATTAATCCCAACCTCTCTTTCTCCCTTCCCACCACTAAATTATTCTCTCCGTACCCTACAAAACAATTGTTATACTTAAAAATAAATAATATTTGCACCTAATAATCAATTAATACATAATTTGAAATACAACTTCTATATTCTTTCAATTTAAATATGTTATTTTTTCTCCATAAGGAACTTGAGGGAGGGTGGAATTTTCCCCGTTTAATTTACACAAGGAACTTAAAGTTTCCAGGTAACAAACCCTCGTTTAATTTCCGTAGGTCCCATGAACCAGACGACGTGATATATTCAGCGACTAAACATCTATCATCTCTTGATGAGCTATATGAAATAACCTGGAAACTTAAAGGTCTAGGAATCCATGGTTCATTAAAGACAAATGTCAAATTCTAAATTTTAAATTAAAAACAATAATAACAAAAAATTATATTTTCTATCTCCTCTCTCTTCTTAAATTTAAAATGTCATGCAACATTTAAAAAAATATATATTCAAAAACGTTTTAAATTTATTCTTAGAAATAAAAAATTAAAAGTACCAAACACACATTCATCAAATGAAATGAAAACTTTGGATGGAGAGATAAAGAAAATAGCAAAATCAAGCTTCTTCACGTGAAAAAAGTGAGAGAGTGATGAAATATAATTGAAAATTCCTTAATTAACTTTCTCCACCAAAGAAAATAAAAGGAAAAAAATGGTATCATTTTCATTTTGAATTTGGTTTCTGTGGGCGATACATGAAAATATCTTTCCAAATTTAAATAAAAATGGGTTCAAGAATATGCGGTATAGCATTGCAAAATAGCTATAAGTATCCCTTAAATCTAGTCCACAAAAGTTACGAATTTTAAATTTTAAATTTTAAGCCAAAATTCAAAATATAAAAATGTATATTTATAAATTAATTAAATATACATCATGACAAATTATGTAAAATATATATCTTAATAGAAATGAGACTAAAATTTAAATATGCAGTATATAGTATGTAACAACCCTACATTTGTACTAGTTATAAATATATTTAGAATAAACCTCATGTATATTTGAAACAAACTTTGTATATACACATAAAATATGTTCGTTTGAGAGAAACGCTTGAAATTAATTTTTAGAAAAATGATTTTTGAGTGCTTAATGGTCAATATTCCCTAAACTTGTATAATACATAAAATTACTAAAATACCTTCAACACTCCTTTACCTCACTTCACCATGGTTGTTGTCAACTACCACTACTATTCGTTGGCCACCTCTTGCAACCACCGTTGGCGACCTATTTCAACAAAACTTTTGGTGACCATCTCTAGGGGCTATCACTGACGACCAACTTGGGCGGCCACCTTTGATGAGCAACTCACACAGCCAACTATGGAGGACCACCATCGACAACCGCCTACCTTCGATGACCACCTCTAGTGACCAACTGCACCGATCATCTCGATCAACCAACTCCTAGCTAGTTGACTAACTTTAATGACCGATTAGATCAGTCATGTGCTAAATAAAATAAAAGAAAAAACTAAGACAATGAAAGTATATTTGAATTATTAGTTCATAGTATTTAATAGTCGTTCTTTAGAGTAATTTGATATTAATAGAAATATTTTTAGTATATAACAAAATTTTAAAAAAATTATATATAAAAACACTCTTGAGAAAGTGTAATCAAATACATGAATGTTTTTATTTTAAGCCGTTTTTATATAAAAAAAAAATGTTTTAATGAAAATGAGTTTGTGAAAAATATTTGTTCTCTAGTCAATTCAAAGAGGCCCTAAATAGTTTTTACGTGTATGGATGTGTGTGTATGTGTATAAATATATACACATTTCTACGAATGTATTAGTTAAAATGAACATTGCACATTTCATTTAATGTATTGTTATATTTTTACTTTTTTTTTTTTTTTTTTTTTTGTGAGTTCAATATATAACATGGAATAAAAAGATTGGAATGACTAACTTTTTAAAGTAAAATGTACATACTTTTAGGGCTGTCGAGTTATACTCCTATCACCTTAATTTAGTATTTAAAATATTGGCACACAAGACCTTCATGGAAGAAAGTTGATAGCAAAATAGGTATGCATTGAAAAATACATATTAAAATAACTTTATATATAGAGAGATAGAGATAGAGATGATCTTCAAATTTTTGAAAAAAAAAAAAAAGAAAAGAAAAGAAAATTGAAATGACGTGAAAATTTCTTATCATTTCACTATTCACTAAATCATGGCATGAACATGATATGCATATTTGACAAAATATTTAGGTAATTTGGTACGACATTAGTCAAAAGAAAATAGAAGGATAAATTAATAAAGTTGCGTATATAACATACTCTCCTTTTTAAACAACATATATATATATATATATATATATACGTAAAAGAGAATTATTTAGATGACCACTCCACTTGTATAGCATCTTCTTCTTCTTTACCTAACCAAAATAAATCAAATTTACTTTTTTACTTTTTTACTTTTTGAAATAAAGATAAATTACACATTATTAAAAGAGGCCTCTATATACAATTTTAGAAAAAAATGGTTAACCCAAAAATATGAACTTCAACCTAATTTAGGATAGTAGAGAAAAAAAATTGGAAACGTTGGTTGGTGCCAAATGCCAATGCACCTTTACCATAAGATGCCAAATTGGACTCTTTGTAATTTCATTCTTTCCTTCATCAATTAGAGGTTGCAAATTGGTAATGTAATTTCTTACAATTGGTCAATTTGATCCAATACAAACATCATTATAACAATATTCTAATAATGATTAGAAACTTCTATCTCATTCATTTTTATATAATTTAATTACTCATGTTTTTTTTCTTAAACATGATAATTTGTTTGCCATCATTTAATTATATATATATTTGGCCGGAGACTGCACTACATATTGAATCACGTTATAACGTTTTGTGTTAAAATATATTAAATATTGTGAACTTTACTTCAGGGAAGTTTCAATTATGCTTCTTAACTTTTTTTTTTTTTTTTTTTTTTTTTAATTTATTCTACTTTTTTTTAACAAGAAAATAATCTAACTTATTACATTATTGGTACGTCACGTATTTCCATTTATATCATATTAAATTACTTGATAAAACAACTCTGGAGTAAATATACAAATTGGCATACGCGTAATTTACACAATTCACTATTTTATTATATTTATAAAAACACCAATTAGACTCTAATACTATAATACAAATTAATTTAATAATTAAATTAATTTTGTTTAAAAAAGAATATCTCTCTCTCTCTCTCATGAAAATCGATTTAGATAAACTAAATAATAAATAATATATCGAATCAGATCTTCAAAACATGGCGAGAAGACAGAAAGGAATCTAAAAATTATGTCTTTGTTCGATTCCCTTTCCATGCAAGTAGAAATAAATAAATAAGTAAATAACAAGAGAAGATTTTCTAAAATGATTATAATAATGTTTGAGATTCAATTTGAAGTAAAATATGTAATAAATAAATTGTTATTTTGAGACATCTGCATCCAAAGAAACGATGTCGTTCAGTTCAATGATTTTAGTTTAATGAGTTTGTTCCCAAATACAAAGAACCAACGCCAAAATTCCATAAAAAAGAAATAAAGACAAAAACAACCGAACCATCAAAAAGGCGAGAAGCTCCAATAAGTATATACATATATATTTTCAAAAAAGATTGAGTTTGATTATTGATTATTGATTATTGATTATTACATTATTATTGTTTTTTTAGTTAGGTTGGAGAATGGAGTAGATTAATTAATTTCTAACTCTTTGATGAATTTGAAACCGAAACGTAATCTCATGAATATATCGGGATCTGTCCCTTTGATCCGGTCCGATTCGTTTCTTCACCCAACCCCTTTTTTATTATTATTATTATTATTATTTTTTTTTTTTTGTATTGTTTTGTTTGTAATTGCAGCTCAACTCCCAAAAATTTGTAAAAACAAAACGAGGGTAAATTTGGGATTTGCAATCTTTGAATCGAGCGTGATGCATATTTACATGTTTAAAAACTAAACTAAGATATTATTTTCAATTATGTTTCATTTAGTTTTAGATGTCTAATTTTAAATTTTGTTCATGCAGTTACTTTATTAACAACAATAATTTGGCTGTTGTTTAATGTTTAATTGTCCTTCGTCACCCTTCTTGAAAAAAAAAAAAATAACAAAATCCATCTAGTCTACATTTAAGATTTATTATAACTGTAAATTTAAAATTAGACAATTAAACTTCCGTATGGTATTTATTTAATTTTTTGTATTTGTCTTTAAAAATATACTTGTTGAACTAAAATAAAATTAAATTCAAAGTATATGAATTAAAATAATATTTTAACAAAAAAAATTCACATACAATAACTTAACATCTATACTATATACAAAAAGTGATATGATGGAAAAAATTTTATCTCTAAATTTCATTTATTTAATAAATGTTTATTATACCCTCACTTTTAATTGTTTGTATCTTTTCCAATCTTTAAGGGGTTGTTTGTTTTGTGGGTATCCTAAATTCTCCCGAAATGGAAATTTGGATTGTCGTGTTTGTTTTGCTATATTGCAAGATGTCATGACATCTGGAGATTTTTGGGCATCCTAAGATACCCTTACGGAGGTATTTTCCAAATTTCCAAGTTGAACACACACACATTTTCCAAAATTAATAAACAATCGTTAAGGCAATCTTGGAACATTATGTAGATTTAAGACATTCAACATTATGTAGATTTAAGACATTCTATAGTAGAATTTACTCGAAACAAGCACAGTTATCAAAATATTTTTAGATATATACAAAACGATTTCCTATAAAATAAATATAATAATCTAAAGATGTCAAATATTTATATTTTTTTATACCTATAATTTTGAGCATCTAAAATTCTGATTATCTAGAGCAAGATATACATAATGATCGCACTTTCTTATAATTAATGACAATTATACCTTTTGGTTTTATTTTATGTATTTATAATTTTAGACTTCTCAAACAAACACAATAACGTGAAACAAAATTTTGTACTTTTTTTCTAGAAATAGTAATTTAAATTACCTTTTCATTTTATCTTTTAGTTTTTTTTTTCAATTTTAAACCAGTCTGACAAACGCAATAACGAAACAAAATTTTGTATTCTTTTTTTTCATTTGATTTGAAATTAGTAATTTAATTTTAAACTCATACACACTATTGTATTTCTTAGAAATTATATACCTTATTTTACATAATAAATAAATACGAATTATTTTATTTTCTTTGACCAAAATTTATTTTTCAAAATGTTAGAGAGATGAGTTCTTTTACGGTAAAGATTAAATCTTTCAAAAAAAAGATTAAAATTAAAAATTAGAGATGTTTTCAAATATAGCAAAATGAGTCAAACTATTTAGAAACATAGAAAAATTTCGCTATATATCCGCGAAAGATCGTGATAGACTATGATAGACAATTGAAATCTATCGTGGTGATCTATCACTAATAAACAGTTCAATTTATTTATATTTGTAAATAGTTTGATATTTTTCTCTATCTATAATAATTTTTCCTAAAAATTACGTCTTAAAGTTTTTCAATCACATCCTAATGCATTTCATATTTATTGTAGATTAACTTAAAATAAGAAATACAAAATTCTAAATACTATTTCTTTTAAGTGCTACATTCATAATAAACATTTACTAATTAAACTCAATGAAAAACAAATATGCTCAAAATTTAAATTTATATAAAAATAGGAAAAAAACTATGTCAAACAACTAGTATATTTAAAAGGCATTAAATATTTGGATTCCTTTAGATTACTTTCTAATTTATTTTATTTGCCTATATTTCAAAAATGACTCAACCAATAGTGAACATTTCTTGTTTGTTAATCAAATTTCATAGTTGTTTTTTTTATTATTTTAAATGGTAAAAGGCTAAAAATATTTTTAGATATAACAAAATATCATGTCTATCAGCGATAGACATCTATCGTTGTCTATCCCAATGATATTTTATTATATTTGTAAATATTTAGTTTATAAACAATTCTAATTCAACGTGTCTTTTAAGTTTTAAAATTAGTCTATTTCTATACTATTTTTATTGTTTTTTTTATAAGAAAATAAATTTTATTAAAAAATCTTTCACAAAAATTATTCCAAACACACAAGTAATTGATTGAGATATTCTTTCAAAAGAAAAAAATTGATTGAAATGTATTTTTTTTTCAAAGTTGAACATGAATGATGAGGATTCGAACTCAAAATCTTTTAATTTACTCAAAGATTATATGTATAAACCAAGTTGTGTTTGAATTTGAGATATGAAAAAGTTATTTGTGAATGTTTGAGTATATTGACAATATATAGTACATTTGATTGTTCGTTTTTTTAGTTTAAAAGTTACAATATGTATGGTGGAAGAGATTTGAACCTCTTACTTCTAGTTTAAAATACATATTTTATATTAATTGAGCTAATAGGAAGTTCAACTTGAAGGATTAATAATTGTTTTAATATGACTATAAAAAAAGGTGTACCAAATGTGGTGTCAAACCTAGAGCCATGTGTAGATTGATCTATAAACTACGACTCACCCATTATCAAGCCAATTCAATCATTTCCAACGTGGAGTCTCGCTTGAAAAGAGATAATGGGTGAGTCATGGTTTATAGATCAATCGAGACTCCATGTTGGAAATGATTGAATTGAACTTCTAATTTGATTGATCTATAGTCAAATGCAATCTACGTAGTCAATCATTTATTTTTATCTCTTTCCAAATGCAATCTAATTAGATCAATTAAATTAGAGATAATGGGTGACTCATAATTTACGGTGAGCCATAGTTTATAGATCAATTAGATTAGAAGTTCAAATTATTTCCAACATGTTAGCGTAAAGATTTGAACTTCTAATTTGATTGACTTAGTTAAAAATAGATTATTTGGCTAGAAAAAAATTTTTAAAAAAAACTTTAATTAAATAAATCAGATATTTAACTTGAATTTTTTATGTTGGATTTTTATTTTAAAAAAATATTACATCACTATTGTGTGAAGTAAAAAAGCAAAAAACATAGATGGATGCAATGTAATTTGATTTATTTTATGATATGAAGCATGGGCTTGTTTTGTTTTTAGTTTGATTATTCAATGAATTTGATTCTTATATAAATTTATTTTAAGGCAAATTCTCTCATGCACACGAACGTATATAAATATACTAAAAAGCGAAATTTTAACTTCTAACTAGAATTTCATCATTTTAGATATAATTTTATTACTTCCACTACTTAATAATATTTGAAAATACTTTTAGAATTCTTAAATGTACTTTAGGTACTTTAAGTGTCTACTTCAGAAGATAAAATATTTAATTAGCATGGGTGTTTTTTTAATAGAAAAATTATGTTGAATTCTTTAATAAGATTCGAACTTTTTATTTCTAATTTTTTTATTTTTTTTTTTTTTTTATTTTTTTTTATTTTTACGATTCTCTACTTGATTTAGGTTCCAACATTTTTATAATATGATTTTGAGTTTCTTATTGATTAAATATTATGGGTAATTTAATTTTAATTTTAAAAAGGGATGAACGTGAAGGTTACTCAATTTGTTATGACATATAAATTTGAGATGGAAAACTTTACTTTTACGTAGAGTTGAATTATATATATAATTATAAAAGCTTTAAACAGTGTACTAATATCCTAGACCCACGTTGAAAATAATTATTAAAAGTAAGGTTCATTAATTATTTAAACGGTCTATGTCTCATTTTAATTTTTAATTTCTTGAATCTTTTATATTTTAATCGTTTCTAAACTTTTGGAATTATTTCATTTTAGTGTTTCAATATTTGAAATGCTTTATTATATTCTAGAACATCCTTGCGCATTTAAATTAAAAATATATTTTAAAGTACAAGCATACGTATCATCACGTATTTTTAAATATAAAGTAATTAGACAATAATTTACACAAATCGTCATAGTTACCAATGACTTCTTTTAGAAACTTGAAATATTTATTTAATTGACAATACAAAATGAGATTTTGGTGTCGGAATGACTTGTAAATTTGTTTGTTTTTTTCTTTAATTTTATTTATCCTTGTGACGCACCCTTTTTCATTAAAAAAAAGAAAAAGAAAAAAAAAGAAATGTAAATGTAATTTGGCTATCCAAATTGTAATTTAATAAATAAAATACATATTATCATCTCCAAAATGATGATTCTCACAATAAATTTGTGGAATTCTAAAATGTAAAAGAAATTAACTCACGAATAAAGTACATAAGTATAAAAAAAATACTTCATTTCTCATCTCTTAGACTAAAATAGAATATAAATTAAAATTTGGGTAAAAGTATTATTTTAGTACTTTCATTTTTAATTTTTTTTTCTTTTTTCTTTTCTATTTTGATACTTTTACTTTTGAATTGTGAATTTGATCTCCATACACCTAAAAAGTAAAAGTTTTGGTCTCTAAAAATTGTAGTCAAAATTCTAATCACAAAAGCACTCTACAATACAAAAAGAAAATGAATAAACTAAAATTATCATTTTTTAAATTATAGCTAAAACAAAGGTTTAATATTTGTATTTTTAATTGTCTAAATCATATATATATATATATATATATATATATATATATATATATATATATACCCTTTCAATAAATATTAATTTAATTCTTCCATTTTAATAATAAATTTAGTGTTTTTAAAATTAATTAAATAATAATAATAATTTCATTCCAACAAAGATAGTATAATATGTGAATATATTTTAAAAATTATAAAGCGAATGTTAATACAAACTATTTTTATTATTAATTTTTTGGTATAAAAATATCAATAATAAACTAATAACGATCTACTTAAAAGAATTAAATTTGAATATAAAAAAATATAGAAAAAAATCAACAAAAATGCAAATTAAATAGACTAAAAAATATCTTTTAACTTTTAAAAAAATTAAAAAATTAAAAAATTTCAAAAGTAGATCAATTAAAATAAACATGGAAATAAAGGTTGGAAAATACATGAACCAAAACGAGTGTAAATGTAGATATGTGTCGATGGCATTGAAGCCTAAAACTTAATTAGGTATAAAGAAGATTTAACTTTTTTTTGCTAAAAAATGTAATTTTTCCCATTAATACGAAAGTTAAAAATTAAAAAAAGGAGAGAAAAGAAAACACGCATCTGTGGGTCCCATAGGGTAGAAAATCAAACGGTGGTGATTCATTTCATCGTCACACAAAAACGGGTCTATAGATGCATGCACCCACTGACCTCAAAAAAATGCTTTTTCCATTTATTTAATTTATTTATGATTACAAATATTATTTTCGATTCATTTTAGGCTCAATACCTTCCAAAAAAATATTTTTAAATCGGTCTTTGTATTTTTTAATAAAATCTTAAATCTAGTTATTCAAATTTTAACTTTTTCGAAATTGATTAAATAATAATGAAGATATTTAGATGAAAAAAAGATACTATGTAAGTATATTTTTACCGTTTAGAAAGGAGAAGATTAAAAAAAATTAAAATTAAGTAATTAAAAGTAAATGGACCAATATGAAATAAAACGTAAAGTAGAGGGACAAAATGTTATTGTGTTGTTTTAATAAAGCTATATAAACCCCCACCCCTAATTTTTCCGCCTCCGTCAACTTCGATCCAAAATTGCCACCGTCGTCACCGGATTCTTTTCACACGCATTCCCGCCGCTGAAGGACATGATCCAATCTCCGGCTGCCAGAAAATTGCTATGGTACGTTGCTTCAACTTAGTGTCCGTTTTCGTCCTCGCCGCCGTTGCGGTTTCCATGGTCGTTCTGCCCTTGGTTCTTCCGCCGCTGCCTCCGCCACCGCTTGTGTTTCTCTTCTTTCCGGTTGGAATCATGGCGGCGCTTCTTCTCCTCGCTTTTTCCCCCTCCGATGTCGGCGCCGGGAACGTCTTTGTATGAAGGAATTCGAATAACATTGTGCCATCCGGCGACCGGCGGTTTTTTGTTTTTTGTTTTTCTTCCATTGGCAAAATTAAGAGAGATTTTTACTATATTGGATGTAGAAAAATGAATGATTGAAAGAAATGTGTAAAAAAATTAAAGTGAATTTCTTTATTATTATTATTATTATTATTATTATTATTATTATTATTATTTGTAGTTGTTTGATAACGGAGATGGCTATAATTTTTCTGTTTATGCCGAATCCGTTTCTAAATTTAAGGGCTCGGTTAGATAATGGAGATGTCCTTCTTTTCTGTTTTTAGAAACAGAAGTATTCGATAACAGTTATTTTTCTGTGTTTTTTATTTTTTAATAAGATTCTCAAATTCTGAATTCTGAAACACCAAAATTTAAATTTTGGTTTTCTTTTTTTGTGTGTGTGTTTTTGCTCCTTTTTTTTTCTAAAATATAAATGAAAATATTATTTTATTATTATTTCATGTCTGAAAATGCATGATAAACATCTAAATTAAACATTACAATGTAACATTTCTATGTTTTTCTTCTTTTTTTTTTTTTTTTTTTTTCTTTTCTTCATTCTTCTTTTCTTCTTCTTCTTCTTCTTATCTTTACAATAGGGTAGGGGCCGGTTTTTCTATCTTAACAAAATAGACTAGATATGAGAAACAAAAATGTTATATTTCAAAAAGAAACAAAAGAAACAAAAATCTTATCAAAGAGTTTTCAATATATAACTTTTCAGAAACATTTAACAAAAGTGTTCAATGGGTTATTTTTTAATATCTTATAGACCTATAAGAAAATTGATTCTTTAATTCCTAAACTTCTAGTTTTATATTTATTTGGTTCAATTCATCTCTTTTTTTTGTACAATAATTGTAAGATAAGAAGAGTACATGTTAATAGCATTAAGTCAAGCTCAAAATTAAAAATTTAAAAGTCTTAGTAGACATACAAGCATCTAATATATCAATTAATTAAAAAAAAAAATTGAATTTATTTATTAGATATAAAATTGATTATTTAGAGACTTAAATTCCATCTATCATAATTTCAATTACCATTTAGAGTTTTTTTTCTTTAAAAGAATTTGTTTTAAAATATATTAAACATCACTATATATTCATGATTAAATATAAAATTAACCACTAAAGACTTAGTTGACATTTACTAAAAAAACAAATATTCATTAAACAATTTCTCAGTATTCAAGTATTTATATAATTTTTCTTAAAATAGACATAATTTTGGTAAATTGTACTATCAATTTTGAGTTGTTTGTAAGATCCGAAGTTTAATTCTGTAAGTCTTGGTAATGCAATTGTAAAAGAGAAGGATTTTTGTTAGTGGAAATGCGCGTGTGTGTAGGAGGGGAGGAAGGCGCGTGGAAAAAGTAATGTGGCGGAAAGAAAGAGGTATATAAGGGTCTCTTGTTGGGCAGAATTTTATTGACCGTCGGCCTGTCGGTTGGTTGGGTCTTCGCCGCACCGCCGTCACTGTTTAAATTCCTTGTATTTCTTCTTTTACATAAATACCCTTTATCAATGTTTTTGCTTTTGTTATCTCCTAACAAAAAACAAAAAAATTAGGTTAAAATATCGTTTCATCTCACTCACTTCTAATTGTCTAATTTTAGTTGCGACGCTTTACACAAATTTCAAAAAGTTTCTCGGTTAATTTTTTATTTAATTTTCTCAAAAAAAGCCATAAAAAGGTGCTAAATATTTTTATCATTTTATTCTTATGAAAAAGGATTAAATTTTGGAAAATTATCCTAAATATCAAAACTAATGAAAATATTTATAACAAAAAGCAAAATGTAGGTAAAATTTTGCTATATTTATAAATTTTTTTTTTTTTTGATATATTTGAAAACAACTCTAATCTAAATTACCTACCATAATGAAAAATCAAAAGTTTCTTTCTAGATTTTGCTTTATATATTGCCAGTGTTGAGTATTCATACAATACAATGAATGCATATCAAATTAACTCCTTACAATTTTTTTTTTCTGACCTAAATTATCTATATGTTGACCTAACCTCTAACATGTATATCTATATATTGTCACATCCATCGATTAACAAATAAACTTAATTTAATACCTTTGTCACATCCACCGATTAACAAATAAACTTAATTTAATACCTTGCCAAAAGTGCCAAATTTAGAAATTTTTTCAGAATAAACATATACGATAGCTATGTAATATAATATTTTCAAAAATAATAATAATAATAATAATAAGTTTAAGAAAGATAATATAAATAAATTACCATTTTGGTCTCATTTTGATAAATGTATTTTATTATCTAATTATAGTACTTTTACTTATTCTAATAAAATATAAGGTATCTTTTCAAATATAACAAAATGAATCAAAATATTCACAAATATAGTAAAATTTTACTGTCTATATGCGATAGACCGCGATAGATTACAATAGACTACTATTTGTATCACAATAGACACAGATAGTAGTCTACTGCGATCTATTGCAGATAGACGGTGTATTTTGCTATTAATTGTAAATATTTTCAGTAGTTTTATCATTTAAGATAATTTTCTTATATAATATGTATTTACAACAAATAAAGTTGCAGAACAATTTGAACCATCAATCTTTAGGAACATAGTATATATCACATATCGTAACAGCTGAAATATTATTTAATCCTTATTTTGAATGGAGTTTTGTTTTTTACTTCTCTTATTTACTCTAAAGTTACATTCGACAATTTGTTTTAAATTTTTTGTGTTATCCTCAATTTGTTTGAGTTCTCTTTAATTTGGAAATTTAATTAAGTTGTTGTCGAGGCATCTGCATAGCAACTTTCCGTATCAGATATATTACAATTTATTTGGATCAGACTAAAATTTGCACATTTTAAAAAATAAAAAATATTAAACATATCACATGAAACCTTCAAGTCATAAGTAGGACAACAGAATCTAATTTATGTTAAAAGTAACGTAATATCATGTGAAAATTGGTATGATGTCACCTAAAATTTATTTGTTATATAAATAATGTAATGATATATCGACTTTTTATTATTTTATTCAACTGAATAATTCATGCGATTGAGTTCCTATGGACTAAAATTATAATTGAAGTAAACAAAAATTTGGACCATGTGCATGGAATGAAAAAAAAAATGTTTCTCATTTGGCTGATGGTTCCTTTCAAAAGAAAAAAAAAGTTCTAATTATTCATCTTTATTGCCTTTCTATAAAAAATTCTTTAACTGTTTATTATCAGATATATTTTTTTTTATAAATTTAAATATAGTTTAATTGATTTACAGGCTATAAATCAACTAAAAATACATTTAAGAGGTCATATGTTCTATTCTCCCACATTATTGGAAGCTTCAAACTATTATTACTATTAACAAGTAAAATAAGAGTTTTGTTAAGTTGGAGACTACATCCTTAATTAAAATAGGGAATCCATTGAAAATGATAGGATAATAAGAACATATTTTAGAAAGCCAAAAAAAGGATAAGAGACACTTAAAAAGTTTTTAGAAAGTTGGCTTTATAGTTTCTATCCTTCATGATTTCTCTACATTGCAGAACAACAAAACTTTTATTATTTTACTATTATTATTAAATTTACCCCACATGGAGAATCTCCACTTCTCATTGTTGATCTTGCAATAACCTTCTATCACTTGACATATAGTGGGCTGTCAATTGGGTCAAACCTAAGCCATTTTTAATGGGCCATTGGCCCACTTCCTCCTTTGGGAGTCTTAATTCAAAACAAAGTCCACTTCATAAATTTCTTTTTTTTTTCTTTTAATATTTTCGAAAATAGAAAAACGGTTTAAAATAATTATAAATATAGCAAAATTTAATTTTTTGTGTATGATAAACCGTGATAGACTCGGATAAACATTTATTATTTTGCCAGATAGACATGAATAGATGTTTATGTGGGTCTATCGTGATTTATTAAATTTTGTTATATTTATAAATAGTTTGATATTTTTTTTTTTTATTTATAAGAATTTTCCTTTTTTTCCCTTGGAATTATATTGTTTCATTTGCAAGAGGATCTTCAGTAATTTTAATTTTATAAGTGATTCTTTAAAAGTCCAAAAATTCCGTAAGTTAGTTATCTTTTTTAAATTATGTTTAATTAGACTTCTAAAAGTGCATTGGTATTATGTTTCTTAAGAGTTAATCTTCTTTCGAGAGAGAAAGAAATCATTTAAACCATGAGTCAATGTTGACTTTAGATAATAGTAATAATTTTATTTGTTTAAGTTTTTTTTCGTTTGAGAACTTATTTTAAATTATCATTTTGTAAAGGGGACATTTTAAAAAGAAAAAAAAAATGGTTGGTAGAGGCTAAGAAAAGAGAGACAAAAGGAATAATGAAAACTTATTATTATCTTATTATTTCCAAAGTAAGTTAAAGAAAACAACATTTTTACATGCTGAAGTGAAAGAGAAGCTTACATTGAATAACAAAGGGGAGTAATAATCAGAATTAAAGTAAATTATCTCTCCATCTCCAAAGTGTCTAAATAATAAACCAAAGGCACCATATGACCCAGTTTGTACTTGTGCCCATTGATTAAGATTTTAATTAAGTATGATCTGAGTTTATAATATAATTATGATCATGAGTAAATATATAAGATTGATATGATATGATAATTTATTATTTGGATTAATAAAATATAAATTAAGTTCTACCAATCCTTAGTGAAGAATCAAGAGGTTTGGTAGAAGATGCAAAGAGCTTAGCAATCTCCAATTGGGTATTTGCAATGATTTGTGTTCTTTTGAGATCCATTTCCCCTCTTTTAGCCTCTGCTTCAGCTCTCATCTTTTCTATATCCTTTATCATCTCCATTCTGGCTTGTTCCGATCGCACCACGACCTCGGCCAACCACCGTATACTCCCGGCGATCTGTTCCAACGAATCCTCTGTTGTCAACAGCCTCGTCCCCTTTTTCTTCTTGTTGTTTTTCATTTTTGTTTGTTGTTTTGGCCTCATTGCTACCTTTTCTTTTTCACTATATACTATTGCCGGTGTACTACTGTCAGTCTCTGTTACCATCTTCTTATTCTTCTCTGATAATTCATCTGATTCATCTCCTCTTCCATTATCAACTCCATCTTCCTACAATCATTTAATTTCCCTACTTTCATTTTTATCTAGAACAAAGTCACAAAAAAACTATTCAACAAAATCTAGTTCCTACTTTTATACTTTGGATGTATGAGACACACAAACTCCAAAAATATCTTTTATTTTTATCCATTGGTTATGAGAAGGTGTGCAACTCATTTTCGAATCATCTAACTGTTGTTATTAAAGAGGCAATCACATTACACAACTTTTCTTCTAAATTCCATACTGTACTTCTCACTCTTTCTTTCTTATCTTTTTTTTTTTTTTTTTTTTTTTTTAATACACACTTAATTTTTAGTCAAAATCTTAAAAATAAAAACTTTTAAAATCTATATATTTTTTTTAGTTTTCAAAATTAAAGTTAAGAACAAAACCAAAAAGGTTATAGATGGAAACAGTGTTTATTATTTTAATTTTGGAAAATAAATAAATTGATCACCAAACGAGATTTTTTTTTTCTTTTTAAGTTTTCAGAATTTTAGTCCGGATGGATAGAAGTATTGTTTATTTATAAACTTTATATTTAAAAAGTAAAAGAAAAAAGATTCAAATAATTAACAACTAAAACTAAAAAAGTTTGAATAAATATACTTAAGGTAAGTATAAAGAAATTTGGAAGAATTGAATTCTAATAAGGTGTGAAGAAAAAGCTTCTTTTCCCACAACAAAGACTATATTTAAACTATATCTACAAAAACCATACAAACATATGGCACTATGCAATTTATAATTAAAATCCATAAAGGGGAAGATAATTTTTTTCTAAAAAGAAAGAGTAAAGGGGAGCAAAGCGAAATCCAATAAAAGTGTTGGATCCATAATAAATTAGAAAAAAAAAGGTGGGGGGGGGGGGGGGGGGGGATTAAAGAAGAAGTTGATACCTTAGGATTAATCCTATCAACACCATTGGATCCATGGGAGTTTTGGGGCGGAAGAAACGGCGGTGGAGGTGGAGATGGAGGTGGAGGTGGAGGCGGAGGCGGAGGCGGAGGCGGAGGATCGAGGAGAATAACTGGTGGTGGAGAGTGAGAGGATGGCGGCGGTGGTGGAGTGAGCGTAGCGTTTCCCCGGAGCAAGAGATGAAGACGGTGGTACAAAGGCCAGGAAGAAGCGGCGGAGGCAGATTCAGAACGGTACCTTTTTTTCATGGACTCGATTTTATTCTTACACTGAGTTTGGGTTTTGGGAGATTTGGTAAAATTAGCTCTTGAAGAGACATGGCGGGCCACATCTTCCCAATCATGCCCTTTCAATTTTGCTCTGTTTCGTAGTACCCATTTTGATTCGTAGGCTTCTAGGAGGCTGGACACCGCGCCTTCGCTCCATTCATCTCGTTTTAGCCGGTCTCCGCCTCCCCCCGTGGAAACAGGGGTTTTTTTGGGAGATGGGTTGTCTTCGGCGGCGGCAGGGGGAAGCTGGTGGTGGTGGTGGTGGTGGTGGTTAAATAGAAGAGAAGGGGAGGTGTGTGAGGTAGGTGGGGATGAGGGACTGCCTTTCATCTCCATATCTCACTCACGGATTTGCATGCTACTCAACCCCAAATTGGAGGGCGTTTAAAGGTTTTAAGTTCTACGATTCTTCTTCTTCTTCTTCTTCTTCTTCTTCTTCTTGTGTTAGTTACCTGCTAACATCTTTCTATACACTCTTCTTTTAGTTTTCTGTGTATCTTGCAATGCCAATAACAAACTTTGGGGGGGTTTGGGCATAAGAAGGGTAGTGCATGAGACCCAAAATAAAAATAATTAAAAAACCACTAGCATTCTAGAGAGAGAGAGAGAATACCTTTGATACTTGATAGTGGCCAACTAGAGAGAGAGAGAATTAAAGATGGATGGGGGAGGAAAGAGAGGGAAATGGGTCACCTGTATTTTTTGGTTATGGGTTTACCGATTCCTACTTTTTCACCCAAGCGTGGAAAAATTAGTATGAAAATTTAAACTTTTAACTTTATAAAAATAGTATAGACGTGTCATTAACCATTGACTTATAAGTATGTTGACACAAATGAATAATACTTGGAACAAGTTAGTAAAAAGTTGATAATTGTTTGATTTTTATTGGGAAGGTTAACGAAAAATAAGGAAAAGAAGAAAATAATTTTGTTGTTGTGTAGCTAGCATTATCTCAACTGGTTTTAATTAGGTATATGCTTGGGATGAAGAGGAAGTTTTAGTAATGGTTGGATTATATAAAAAGGTGGTGGATTTTGATTGGAAAGTAAAATATTTGAAAAGAAAATAAGAAGTGAGGGGAATGAGAAAGAGACATGAAACCACTAGCATTTGGGGGAAAAGGCAACAGAGGGTAAGTGGGCAACCTAAAAGCAAAATTAATTCATATCACTTTTTGTCAAATGGGTTAATGATGTTAACCTTAGGGGGGAAAACTTAGCTTTAATTTATTTTTATTTTTATTTTTTGGAGTGGTGTGTGTGATGCTTTTTTTTTTTTTTTTTTTTCTTCGTTGCCTGTTAGCGTTGATATGAAGCCAACTCCATCATATGTCCATTTAGCATCTATGTCATATTGCATAAAAGCTAGTTTCTTATTTTTTCCTTTTTTCTTTTTTCTTTTTTCTTTTTTACTTGTACTATATTAATTAGAGTATTATTCACTCTTTTACAATCATCCATTATCTTTTTTCTTTAAAAAAAAAATGAAATATTTAGAATTGACTTGTAAATCTTCACTAACATTGAAATCATAGGCTGAAATGGAAAAAAGTCCTATTAATTGTTTAAAGACAAATAATGATAAAGGATCATATAATTTTGGCAAATTTAATGAACTTTAATTTTATTTTCATTTTTTTAAAAAAAAAAATTATGAAACAATGAATAGGAGTATAGAAATGAAAGAGTGAGTTAGTAGTAGGAATTATTTGATGTGAATTAAATTACGCTGATTTTAATATAAAATTATAAATAAAGTTAGGGAAATAGAGAGGAACTCCAATCACAAACTAACCCCTAAAAGGTAATAAGTTTATTCTTAAAAGAAAGAAAAAGAAAAAGGAAAAAAAAAAAAAAAAAAGAATGGTGGGAGAGAAAGAAGGTGGTGGGTCAGGCACATGGGGCTGTCACCCACTGCAATTGAGAATGAATGAGCAGCACCACCATCAGCACTAACTTAACTGGTAGCACCACCACCACCACCACCACCACCACCACCCCAATATGCTACAAAATTAAAACCCTCACTACTAAAATCAAATAACCCTAAATATCTTTTTAGGTTCCACTTTTGTTGGATTTTGATACTCTTCCTCTCTTTTCAAACCCTTTTGCTTTATTCCTTTTTTTTTTTTTTAATTTAATTAAATTATATACATTTCCCCATTCCCAAAATAACTCTTTCTTCCTCTCTCATTATCTATGCATTGTTTTTACCTTCTTTCCTCACTATTTAACTTCATTTATATACCTTTTTCAACTTGTTCTATACAAATTTAATTGTGCTTATTCCCAATTCTTTTTTTTTTTTTAATAAATACTAAATTTGATTAAAATTTCAAATGGTTCATAAAAAGTGTGAAGTCTAGGGGGAAAAAAAAAAAGGGGAGCCGGGAGCAAGTATAAACTAAAAACACAAAAACAAAAAATAAAAATTATTATCAAACAAGATTTTAGTTTTTCTTTATTTATTTAGAAATATTTTCATATTTTTTAAACCACCATTTGAATTCATAGTCAAATAGGCCAATTTTTTTGGACAAGTAGGTGAATGGCGGTATCTAATAGACAATTTTGAAGAAGGGCCAAATGAATTTCTCATTTGAGAAATGGTTTAATTAGTAAAAATTGATAAAATCTACGAATATTAAGAGGACTAAAATACCCTTCTTTTGAAAAGGTTACAGATTATATCAAATAAAAAAGAAACACTAACCTGTTTCAAATAAATAAATAAAACTAACAAACTAACAAAAAAAAAACAAATCTTAAACGATTTTCAACCGCAATTTTTAATTAAGAACCAAAAACCAATACCTAAAAACTAAAACCGAATAACAATGTTCAGTTTGAAAGTCATTTTACTTTTGGTTTCTTAGAATCAAGCTTATGGATGTTATTTCTATTTATAAGTAGTTAATTTGTTTTGCCATCCATTTTTTATCAATGTCTTAAAAAATCAAACCATATTAAAATTTTGGAAACTTAATAGCGAAATTAAAAGTGGTTTTTAAGCAATTGTTTTTGTTTTTATTAAGTGTAAAATTTTCATGGCTCGTTTTTTTGAGACATTGGTGGGAGTAATGTTTATAAACTTAATTTTTTTTAAAAAAAAATCTTAAATTATCAGGCAAACCATTTGATAACCTTTTGGTTTTTTTTTTTTTAAATTTTAAAACTAAACTTATTTTTCTTACCGTTTCTTTACCATAGTTTTCATCTCTCCTTAAAAAAAATTTGAATTCATATGAATTTTCAAAAAAAGAAAAAAAGTTTTTAAAAATTATATTAAAAAAACAAACTTGGAATTTGGAAAGCATCCCTAAAACGTGGATAACACAACTTAAATAAAAGAGTTGTCAAACAAAACCTAAGTGTTTTAAAGAATTATTTATAAATACTAATTCTATTAAGGAGTTTGAAATATTACATAAGAAAATTTACTAAAAAGAAAAGCAGCAGAATTTGAGTTATTGACTTATTTTGAGATTCACCATGACATAAATAAATGTCCAAAATCTTTTAATTAATTTATTTTTATTGCTTTGATTTCTATAATTGTGAAAAGTTGAGGGTTGAGTTTAAAACTAAATTTATTTTATAAATTGGGAACAAATGGCAATCAAATCGTGTTGAAAAGAAAGAAACAAAAAGAAATAATTAAATGGTAATCAAAGTGTATGATTATGCTACGACATAGCCTGATCTTTTTTCAAAATGTTTTTGTACTTTAGTTTTTTTCTTTTAATACTCTCAATGGGCGTCTATAGGGAAAATAAGTAACCAAAATTTTAAAATTTAAAATTTAAAAAAAAAAAAAAAAAAGGGGGGGGGGGGGGGGGGGGTCAACTTTTCTAAATATTGGCAACTCCACTCATGTCTTAAAAAGAAAAATATCAAAATCCATCATCATTTCATACTTGAAAATTCTTCAATCATATAGATTTAAATCAATTCCCTTTTTGGGTTAAAAGTGAACTTAATTTAATAATAATAGTTTTTTTTTTTTTTTTAATCCGAGGTTCGAATTTTCCCATGTTGTACTTAAAAAAATAATTTTCTTTATTAATTTATACATCAATTTCAATATTTTAAAATTTGACATTTAACCTCTCATAATTAAAGTCATTAAAAGCTATATTTTGATCTCAAGTTAATATATATAAACTGCTATTCTTTTAATAGTTGCAGTAAACATCCTATTGCATCGAGAAAATCGATTAGAAAGACATAAAAGTAAAGTCCAAAATTAAATGTTATATTACATGTTAAGTTTAATTTTGTTTTTAATAGGCACTATTAGATATCTTTTTTTTTTTTTTTAAATTAATGTATTTATTAACCACAGAATTTAAGATTTAATTAGAACAAAAAAAAATTTAATAAAATGGTTGATTTTTAAATATTTTAAATATGTTTGAGATGTATTATATATAAAATTGAAAGATTATTATAATGTACCAATTCAATTGAATTCAATTCGTATGAACCCTTTTTTGTTTAGACTATGTTCACTCTTTTATGATTTAGGATCATACGCTCACATTTTATATATCTCTCTCAAAATTACGCTTCTCTAATATATTTTCAACTTTTTGTTCTCTCTCTACCATTTAGCAATTATATGTTACTGTCTCTATAATCTTTTGTTAATTTTTCTTCTTCTAAAAAATATTCTCACCTACACATCTCTTTAAAAATTAAATTTTTTTTTTTTTCCTCTATTAGTGGTTATCTATCTCTCTCTCTCAACTTTTTCTGTCCCTCAAACTTACTTTTATTTTTCTCTCTCTCAACTTTATTCTTTCTCCCTAAACTCACGCCTCTCTTCCTCTCAAGAATATTTTAATTTTTTGGTTAAATAAATAATAAAATCAATCAGTTTTATCATTTATTTCTAAAACATTATTGTTGTTCCAAAATTTAAGAATTACAATAGTATTATCTCTACCATTTTATAAAGTAAAATTAAAACTAGGTCCTACAATAACATAGATTACTGTCACACTATTTCAAGTCTATGTCAAGGGTAATATTGCAACGTTTGAAAGGATAAGAACATATTTTATATGAAAGACAAAGTTGAAGTTAGTTTATATAATATAGTTTTTCTTCTTCGTCGTCGTACTTACTTTGAGGAGTAATAAGATAATTAATTCCTTGAAGATGCTCAAACAAAAGAAGAACGTGCAGCAATTATGAATAATGAAGAAAAATGAGGATGGTGGTTTTTTTTTTTTTTTTCCTCCCTTTTCTTTAGATTCGTAATTTAAGGTCTCTAATGAGATGCCTTTGTGGGAAGCGAAAGAAATATTAGAGATAACTAGAAGAAGGAAAAAATAAAAAAGAGATTTGTGTCTTTTTTACTGAGTTTTATATCCTTTTTTAGTTTACATTTGTTGTAGTTGTTAATGTTTTAGTTAGTCCTAATTCCAACTGTATAGTGATATAACTAATTTTATGTGTGAGTTGTTATTATGTAACCCCATGTATTCACTACAAAGTTATATATACACACCTTTTTTTTATATCGCTCTTTAATGAGAAAATTTGTCTCTTTGAAAATTGTTTATTAATTTTAATACTTCGTCAAACATAGATAAAAGTCAACTTGTACAACCAAATAAATTGAAATGAAGACATCTCTTCCTTTAACATAGCAAGAATAGAAATTGTTCTAACAAAACCATAATAAGAATCAAACAAAAAAGACTAAATTAAAGAGTCGAGAGAAAAGAATCAAAACCAAGATTGATAACCCAGTTTGATGAACAATCACCTACATCTAGGAGGCATAGTACCCATGGAAAGATCCTTTTACTAATAATAAAGTTAAGCAATTACAACGATGTAATGATCTATAATGACACCTCAAGTACAGTGATACTTGCTTAGTTTAACCCTCTAAATAACTCTCAGACTTCCCTTGAGTTTGAGACTCCGTCTTTGTGAACTTAGGCTCCCCTAAATATGAGTATATTGGTGAAAAATGTACTTAGGCTAACCCTAAGCGTGAGACTCTCTCTCAAGATGATCATCTTCCCACGTTGAGCAGCGAAGACTTCTTACTCCACTAGCTTAGGCTCCTCCTAAGCTTGAGTTTTTTTTCACCATGCAAAATGAATTAGATCAACACAAGTCGCGATTGGGAAAACCAACAGTTATAAAACAAAAGTTTTTAATCACAGAGTTCAATACATTGAAGCACACTTTCTCAAAATAAACCTCAACTCAAGAATAATCACTTCTGCAAAAATGGCCAACCACCTCAAACCAATGCCACAACCTTAAGGACATAATACTCAAGGAACAAACATGGTTAATTCCCAAAACAAGCGCGAACTGAAAAAGATTAAAAAATATATATAATACCAAAAGACAGCCAAAATTTCCTAATTAAGAAAAAAATATATCACAAAATTTGCATTCTGAAAAAATAAGGGACAGTTAGATAAAACACATGCAGAGACATATTGAATATCGTATGTCACTCTTAAATAAATATTGCCAACGAACATCTCAAACAACTATACAATAAGAAAGTTGAAAATTAAAGAGAGACATCTAGGTATAGGAACGTTATGCTTATTTTTCGTGTGAAGATTAGGCACCAAAAGGAGCAACCCTAATCTTTGTTTATTATGGAGAGAACCACGATTCTCTATGTATAGTAAGCGATTTAAATGGAAAAAAATAATAATAATAATTGAAAATTAAGTATTTAATTTTTTTAAAAAAACTAAATAGAAATGATTTAATTTAATTGTTTTTAAATGAAAAATAATTTAGTAGAAACACAATCTCAATGAAGAATTCTATTAATAGGACTAAACTTACACAACGCCTGGGGAATTGAAGAACAAAACAAAACAAAAAAAAAAGCTTTGGTTTTTGAGAGAATAATAATAATAATAATAATATAGCTAAAAGCTCCGAAATCCCAAATGTGACACTACAAAACACCAACCATACAAAATATATAAAATCACTCATTCATTGATACCCAAGGCACGTACTATATATCTGTGTTGAAGTTAAAAAGGTTAAAATCCTCTTACTTACTCCATTCATTGTACTTTGAAAAGAAGCACCAATAATTCAAAATTACTACTTTTCTTATTCTAAAAACCAACATCAGAATCTGAGACCACAACCGACACAGCAGCAGCAAGTGTGTTAAGAAGAGCAGGGTTCACGGGCAACCCCCAGTCGTGAATTGGGAATGTCAAACAGAATGCGGTGGTTTTGCTGCTGCATACTGGCAATCACGTTCAGTACGGAGTTCACGTTATCGGGGGCAGCGGCCATGGCAAGGCAGGTGGTGGATCCGGCGCTGCTGTGGATAAGGAAGTTGTCCGGCGGAAGAGTGACGTTCATTCCGGCGAACATGAAGGTTATGGTGGGAGATACGATGGGGACTGTGTAGCAGGTGTCAAATCCGCCCAGGGATGACACTGTTATGTTTCTCCCCACTCTTCGCCGGAATTCGTCTCTCACCGCCGTGTACGCTGGTGCCACCAGCCTTGTGAACGTCGTCCCTGAACAACAACCATCGATCAAAATTTTACTTTTTTAATATTCGGAACTTTAATTCCATTTTTCATAATATTGTTTTTAATTTTTTCATGTAATACCATCATCCCATTTGCTAAATCTTTAAGTTAATTCATTTTCCAACAATACTCCCCCTCCTAATTACAATTATATTCTAGCATGTATTCCAAAAAGAAAAAAAAAATAATAATAATAATACTAAGCTTATGAACAATTTTCCCACTTACATAAGTTTATTATTTAATTTTTACAAGTATTTTAAAATCCAAGCAATGGTTCAAAAATTAAAAAGAAAAGTGTTAAACTATAAATTTAGTTCTTAAACTTTGAAGTTATGATTATTCAAGTTCTAAACTTTCATATTTACAAATTTAACTTATAAATAAATTTTTGTAAAATTCATGGATCTCCTAGGCACAAAATTAAAAGTGATATTTTTATTAAGAAATAGAAATTTATTAAAACAAAATTTGAGACCTATCCTTAAAAAAAATAAAAAATAAAAAATAAAATAAAAAATAAAATGTTAAAAGTTTATAGACTACATATACATCAACCCTAAAATTTAGCACGTACGAAATGGAAGCCTTTTAGAAATTTTCTTTTCCATTATTATTATTAATTTCAGAAAAGAAAGCCCTTAGTATTTAAACATTCTTATAGCACAATCAAACCGGATTTTTATACTTTCTCTAAAAATGTCATAAGTTCCAATTATCACAAAACATCCGATGTTAATTTTTGAAGAGAAAAACTATAACAGAAAAGAAAAAGAGAAAATGTCTATGAAGCTACTACATTAATAATTTTATATCTTGTATTTCTCTAAATTCTAAATAATGCAAATAACAAAAATTAGAATTTTCAGATAATATTGTACTTTATCAACTTAATACTCTGTAAACAAAAAATATCTCTATGATCCTTACTTTAGTTTCCATGAGCAAATGGAAAATAATTCTACCAAAAGAAATATATATATTACTTTTCCTTTTTAAAAGACATAAAAGGTGCAGAGTCATGGGGCAAAACGTAAATTGGTAGAGTGAGGAGAAAACGTACCGGAATCGATGATAGTGCCGGCGCCGGTGGCGGGATTAAAAGCGAGGGCAGAGGGAGGGATATCGACGATTCTCCGGCCGACTCTGATGGCAATCAAATTGACATAATACAAGGACGACCGGCGCGGGTTCCGGAGGAGCGGCGTGTACTTGATTCTAATGGGCTGGGCCACAGGGCCAAGACGCAACGACCCAGAAAAGTTGACCGATTTGAAGCTAGGAAGACAATACGAGAATGTGGATTGGTACAAGCTCTGGCTCTGGGCCAAAAGCGATAATGGGCCTCGGCCCAAGCCCAATAGACCCTGCGGCGGTACTGAACTACCCGTCGCCTTCCTGATGCAACCGAATGTGTACGCCGGGACTGAGTCGGTGGCCAGAGTTATGTTGTCTTGAACCAGATCCGCCGCCACTGTGGAGCTGCCGTACGTCAGGTTGAAACCGCACGCGCTGCCGCTGCAACTCGGGTTCGGTACCTGATAAATAAAAAGGGTCACGTGCTGTTAACGTGATGCCTCCAATACGACAAGGATTTTTTTCGGAAAAGTCTTTCTTTACACCCGTGACTCAAGGCTCCCCCGTCGGTGACTCACTGACAGTCATAGATTCTAGAGAACCCCATAAAATTAACCCCATACACCACTTTTTTTTTTTTAACCCGTACGGAATTTCTAACAGGTTTTTGGTCACACGTGTCGCCTCGAAGGAAATGACTGTTTGGCACGTGGGAACATGGATTGGATTCTAGAAATGCATCCAAAGTCCTCGTGCAAATCTCGGTTGGTTCCAATGTCATTAAAGAATAATATTTCTGAATTTTAAGTTGGTGTGGGCGTTCAATTATTTAGTATACTAGTGATTATTATAGTTAATGAGTTATAATAATTTATTTTTTTTATTTTAGAGTGCATACTATTTTAGTATAGGTTATAATTATCTAAGTTGGGATGTAAAATATTTTTGTTTGCATAAAAAATAGTAAACACTCTAGCCAAAAATAAAAGAAATGATGAGTGAAAAATAAGAAATATTGCAGCAAATAGAGTTTAAGATAGTATTTACGCTACTTTACTAAGTTAGAAATAGTAACAAGTCCCGAAAATGAAATGTGTTATAATAACTCACCCACCAACTTCAAATTAGTGCCGCCCCTAAGTTTTACATGGTATCTAAATGAGTTTAGAAATTTGAACCTTTATTATTGAGAAAAAAAAAACACACGTTAATTACTATTATATTTTGTAAATTTAAGTTAGGGTAATTGGATTAGCAGATATAACACAATGTAAAAAAATTGCAAATGTAGCAAAACTTATCAATGATAGATCCTATTGTTGATAGACTCTTATTAGAGACATGGTTTATCATTGATAGACTATGAGAGCTAATCTTAATTGTTTGCAAATTATTTTGCATTGTACTATATATATGCTAATACTTTAAGCATGACTAGTATATTTACAAATGCCTTTTTTAATTTTGTATCTCATATTTTTTTCAACTTGTGCCGAGGAAGCTTCCGGCATTATCAAAATTTAGAAGAAAAAAAAATTTAACTTTTAATTTTAAGTACACATGTGAATTTTTGTGAATTTTTCTTAAAAAAGTGTTTGAATAAGTTGTGGATCTATTAAACACAAAATAAAATTTTTTTAGATTCATGTGACAAAGAAAACAAAATTTAATAGTTTATTAGACAACTCGGGATTTAAGGACATAAACATACAATTGAGAGTTTTAAGAAGTGATCAAGCATAATCTAAAATTGAGAAATAAATAGTGAATCGCTGTACTTGTTATTTATTATTTCAATTTAAAAACAGGAAAAATCATTTTATTTTATAGGGTTTGTAATATAAAATTTGGAATTTTTTTTCCCTTTTCAAAAGCCTAGGTTTCAATATTAAAAAAGAGAGAAAAAAAAAATGGAAAGAAAAGCATAAAGAGGGGAACCCCACAGATTACCAACCAAAAAGGGAATGTTATGTAAGTGAATTATTGTATGTTTATAATCATTGAATATTCCAACGGATATCTGGCCTCTCCACCAATACAGGTGGCGCGTAAGCGCGTGCACTTCGATATCACGGCGGCTACAAACTCGTTAAAAAGAAAAAAAGAAATGTAAAATAAAAGAGAAAATGCTTCAATTAGACACTACTCGCGTACTCAAAATAAATCAAATTCTAGTTGGTCTTAGGACTTTCAAGTTCGTCCAATCTTCTTCTTCTTCCCCTTTTTGCCGGTCTATTTTAGTGTGTGCATTTTCAAATTTATTGTAAATGAGTTAAGCTGAGAAGAGTATTAAATAGCATAACAAATACCATTAAAATGTTTAGCTTGGAAGTACAATGTTTAGGACAAAAATGCAAAATCAAAAATAAATATTAAAATGGGTTAAATTGTGAGTAGAAATTTATTAAAATTGGAAAAAGTAAGATAGAATAAAGAGGTGGGTACCTGGTTGCATTGAGGGGATTGGCAGGGGAGGGGGCGGAAGGAGGAGGACTTATCGGAGGAGAAGACGGTGGCGGAAGGGCAACCGACGCAGCCGGAGCAAGGAATCCAAGCGGCGTCGTTGCTGGTATCGAGGGCCAAGAGGAGGGTTTGGGCGGGGGTGCCGATCTTGGCCCGGACCACGAAGGTGGGGCTCTGGATCAGCTGCCGCCCGGAGGCGATGGGGACGACGGACCTCCGGGCCACCAGGGACGACAGGAACTGGACCCGGGCTTTGTCCTTGGCCTGCATTTCCAGCACATTGTCGGCCCACGACAGCGGCTTCGAGGGGCGGAAGGGGGAGCAGGGGCTGAAAATGTGGAACACTTGGAGGGTGGAGCCCCGGTCGGCGCCGGGGTTGCAGTTGGGACTGTGGCGGCCGAGGGATTCGCCGGAAATGGAGAGGAGAAGGAGGAGGAGAGAGAGGAGGAGGGGAGATTTTGTGTTCATGGCTTCAATTTTGGGGTGTGGAAGTGAAAGGAAGGGGACGATTGGGGTTTTGTAATTTGGATTGTGGGGAGGGGGGAAGAATGAGGGATATTTATAGTAACTAATATTTGCTTAGGCTCATCTAATTTGTCACGTGTAAAATTGTGTTTATAAGTAATTTAAAGTTTTATAGAGTAATATGTATATATATCATCTAATTTCTTTTTTTCTTTCTAAATAATAAATAGTTGGTAAAGTTTCAGTAGTTTTATTAAGAGTGATATATATATCACGTGGCTTGTCCATTTGTTAAATGTATAAAAAAAAAATAGTTAATATAGATTGAATTTGTAAAGGATGAAATGATTGGTGGATGGAAGTGTGGATTGAGATGTTTTAAATGAAGTTAGCAACAATATAAATTAAAGTTAAAAAAAAAAAAAAGAAGAAGTGAAAATGTAAGGAGAGGTTAAAAATGATAATAAAGTTTAGAAAGAAAATGGAGAATATTATATTATAGTTTAAATTGATGGTGGGGAGTAGGGATGATGATGAGAATGGGAATGGGGAGTGTTGTGGGAACAGAGTGGATTCCAATTAAGCGTTTGAACCCTCTCGTGGCTATGTCCCTTTCATCACACATCATGTCTCTCTTTCCCATCTTTTTCATTTTTTACTCCTATGGACCAATTTGGTAATTCAACCTCCATAAGTTAAATAATTTATTATATACATTTTGGCTGATTCAAACACAATAACAAAGATATTCTAAATTATACATTTAATTTCTTCTTCTTCTTCTTCTTCTTCTTCTTCTTCTTCTTTTTTTTTTTTTTTTGTTTAATATAAAAAATAAATAATAAAAAATTACCCAATTTATGGAAGTAATATTATTGAGACTACAAAATATTCATCACTCCTTTTTGTGATTAAAAAAATACTTAGAAAACATTTTTTAAAAAAAATTAAAGACAAAGGTAAGGAAGAGAGAGATAGAAAAATAAGATTTTAATTTAACTTATGGATAAAAATCACCATATAGACTTGTGGTTTGGATGTGAAATACTCCATTTATAAATTTTAAATGAAAAAAAAAAAAAAAAAAAAAAAAAAAAAAAAAAAAAACTGAATGTGTTGATGAAAGTTTGAAAAAAGAAGAACATAAAGTAAATGTCACATTATGAGGAACAAAAAGAAAAAAACAAATGGAGAATGTGGGGCATTTCATCTCATTTCATGCAATAATTCAATCTAATTATTTTTAATTGCCTTTTAAATTGTATCTTATGCATGCATCGTTTTAATTATTCAATAATTAATTTGATTTTCCTTTTTTCAGCTAAACGCTGTTTAATTCACTTTTTCAAAAGCAAACTCTGGGGGAAAAAAAAAGTTTGCTTTTTTCATTGCGAAAATAAACTATTCCCATTTCTTTTTTAATTGGCACAATCAAATTTCAATTATATATGAGGAATAACTTTGTAAAAAAAAAAAATCAAGAATTGCTAAGGCTAGAATGAAACGATTTTGATCGTTGGATAATTATTTAATTTTTGTTTTTATTTTTTAAAATTAAACTTATAAATTCTACCTACATTTATTGATTTTTTTTTTTTCTAACTACTTTCAAGCTTTAAAAAATCAAACAAAAATTTGAAAACTTAGATCCCATTTAGTAATTATTTAACTTTTAGTTTTTAGTTTTTGAAAATTAAGCCTATAAATACTCACATCACCTATAAATTTTTTGCGTTCTTACCTACATTTTAACATTGTTTTCAAAAACCAAGCTAAATTTTGAAAACTAAAAAAAGGAAGTCATTTTTAAAAATTTGTTTTTGTTTTTAGAATTTAGCTAAAAATTAAAATCTTGTAGTTGAAAAAGATGTAGTTCATTCTGAAAAATTGAGGGTAAATAGACTTAATTTTATTGAATTCTTGAGAGTAGGGATAAAAACAAAGCATTGTAGGTAAAATTAATGATGATGAGTTTGTTTTAAGAATTAAAAATTGAAAAATGGAATAATTAGGAAATGGGACCTAAAGAATAGTAACTTTATATGCAATCCTATTTTTATCATTCTCTTGAAAACTAATTGGAATATTATTTAAAGTGTAAATGAAAGGTATTCCCGAGAGATCTAATCTGATTGAAATACAATGATGATTATATATTAAATGAGTGGGTATTTTTCAGAAACATTATTATAATAAAGTGAGATCTTCATCATATTCCTTTTAATTAAAAACTAGAAACAGAGTGCAAATATGTTTGTATTAATTATATAAGATTTTTGTCTATTTCTGCCTATTTTACTTGGGAACCTCCCATTTGAGATGGGAATAAAACCCAATTAAAACAGATTTTTTTATTCATTCTTTAAATTTTCTGATTGTTCTAAAATATGAGTTTGGGATCACATCTTTGCTCCAATCTTATTTTCAAAACAACCATTATAAATACACCCAAACAAAATAGGTCTAAATGTTTAGATTTTTTTAAATATGATATAACAAAATTTTATTTTTTATATTTGATAAATCTAGATAGACATCTATCACTTTAACCATAGACATAGATAGATGTCTATCTAGGTCTATCACAGTCTATCGCATATGGGAAATAAAATTTTTCCATTTAAAATAAGTTTACCTAGTAATTCTTATTTGTGATAACCATTGGTTTAGTTTAGTAATTATTTGGTTTTTATTTTTTTAATTTTAAGAATTAAGTCTATGACTGTATCACTTCCATCTATTAACTATTTTTATGTTTTGTTATCTACCTTTTAGGAGTATTTTTAAAATCCAAACTAAATTTTGAAAACTTGATTTTGTTTTTAACTTTGGGCTAATAATGCAAATATTTACATGATAAATTTAAAATCATAATTAAGAAATGGTGTGAAACAAGCACAATTTTTTAAACTAAAAATCAAATATAAATGGGCATTAGTTTTTTAGTTTTTAATTTTAAAAAATTAAAATTAAATAAATATTATTTTTACCTTTGAGTTTACTTTGTGTTTTATCATCTACTTTTAAAAAAATAAAAATTAAATTCAACATCCAAATCAAGTTTTGAAAGGTAGAAAAAAAAAAGAGATAGGTTTTAGAACTTCTTTTTGTTTGTGGGATGTTGTTGAAAATTCAATTTTTTTTTTTTTTTTTTTTTTTGTTTAAGAATTAAGAGATTGAAACTTGTAGTAAAGAAATTGTTAGCAAAAGCATAATTTTTAAAAATAAAAATATTAGTTTATAATTAATTTTAACAAATCATTTAATGATAAATTAATTTATTTCATAGATGTTGCACCATTGTTAAATGTTTGTTTGATGGCAAATAATGAATAAATTTTTTATAATATCATAGTATTAGAAACTTTGTATAGTTAAAATTTTGAAATATGCAAAAGCAAGGATATATTGATGAGAAACCAGACTGTTTTTACCCTTTGCCACTCTTATATAAATGAATCAACATCAACCTATATGGTAATGGTACATCCCAAAAAATGACAAGGTTTTTTTTTTTTTCTAAAAAAGAGAGAGGAAAGGGGTTCAAAACAAGAGTGTTGTTGTGGGGGAAAGAGTTAAAATGTATGATGAAATTGCATGTGATTGCACTATTATCAAGAAACATGGCTTGTCCTTTGCCCAAAGTAAATCCCTTGTTGACTTGAGAATTAACCAACAAGGGTTTTTCAATTTTAATATACATATGATGAACATATATATATGTATAGATATAACTTCTCCATACTCTCCCAATCATAACTTCAATCACATCAACACCAATAAATTTCTCCATAAACTCACCAATGTACAACCTCAATTCTTTCTTTATTTTTATTACATCCCACTATCTACTACTTGCCTTGAAAGATTCTTTCACATCATTGACGGAAAGAAAAGGCTCCATTAATTTTTATCCTTTGTTTATTATTATTTAAATTTTGAAAAAGGTGAATTTTTCAACTTTATTTAGCCTATAATTTAAATAAGTGAAATTGTTGTTAGATACAAAATTGAAGTTTTAGATACTTTTAAAGTTCAATGACTAATAGTTATTTAGCACGGAGTTGAATGTGATAGGCCAAATGGTGGAAAAGAGAGTGAAGTCTGAAAGATTATTTACAAATTGAACTAATTCATGGAAGAAAGATATTATATGGGTAAAGTTTAATATCTTAATTAAAAAAAAAAAAAAAAAAAAAAAGTTTGAAGTCTAACAAATTCAACTTAAGTACACAAGTTGTGTGTCCTTTATAAAATTAGTGGAAAAATATTCAAATGCTTAAATCTGAATCATTCAAATATTTAATCAAACCACATAGAAACTACAGTGTATACATAGAAGTACAATTTCAGCTTATATAATGGCCTAAACTAAAATTTATTTAAAATAATAATAATAATTAAACCTGAAAGAATAAATAGTTCCATGTTAGGTCACATGACCTAGATCTATAACTTAGATATGCTAAACTACTCTTGATATTGTAGTTTTGATTTGATTGGTAAGGACATAATTATTGTCTTGTCCAACCTAAGTATACATAGTTTATTTAAAGTTAATTTAGGCAAAAAAAGAAAACACAATCATGTCACTCCAATTCAAGGGAATAAATTCTAATTTAAAAAAAGAAAAACTAAACTTAAAGTTATGTGATTAATTTTATTGAGAAGTTTAATTTTAAATCTTGATTTGAAGTAGTTTTCGTCGTCTGCTTTTTAGTTTTGTATTCCAAATTTGATGAATTTTGTGTTTCGTCCTTAAGGGAAAACAAATTATTCATGAAAAATCCATTGCATAATGGAAATGATATTTGTTTAATAGAATCCAACTCTATCCTCTTTTTTGTAACACCATTTTAAATGTTATATTAGGATTTCTACTTCTATTTGCAAAATATATATATATATATATATATGTGTGGAGTTTAATAGAAAATTGGATAACTAGGTTTTGTAGTTGCTTAAGTAGAAGGATGAAAGTGAAAATGTGGTTTGAGTTTTGGGCCATCATCAAAATTCCAAAAAGTTAGACAGCCAACCAAGCTAGACCATTGGGTATTTTAGAAAATAAATAAAAGGAAGAGACCAGTTTAATGGGGTTGAAATTTTATTCTTGAAAAATATCATTGTATGCATATCACTATTATCATTTTTTTTTTTTTTGTGAATTTATTATTACTATTATTATTGTTATTATTGATTACAATCATTAAATTATAACTTAATCATTTATTAAGATTAATGTTAAATGTTAGTGTGCAATATGCCAAAATAAGCATCACAAATTGTGAAGGAAACTAATGGTAATTAATATATATTCTGTTTTTTAAAATTTTAGGTTAAATCTATCTCACTACTAAAGAAAACCATGACCTAAAAAGATTCAACTTGAAAGAAATAACTTAGACTTAAACATATTTCAGAACAATATTTATTTGAAAATAAAAAATTATTTTAAAACAATTTATAGACCACTTTTTAACTCGTATTATTTTAAGTAATAAATCATTCTTATTTGTAATTTATGATTGCTTGTAATTTATGAGTAGTAGTTGGGGAAATTATTTTAATGACAATACTGCAAAAATATTTAAAAATAATAGCTACATATCACTCTTTATCTAAGATATATAATGAAATTTTGTTATTTTTATAAAAATTTTGGTTTCATTTTACTATATTTGAAAATAACCCATAATGATAATAATAATACACATATATCCACGTGTTATTAACTAATTGGACTAAGCATTAAACATGAGGATTAAAATATTGATGTCGATGTTGATACCAAAACTAGGTTATAGGCATACTATTAAATGTCAATCAACATGTAAATATTTTCATCAATATTTTTCATATTTTCATGAACTTAACATTGATTTGAGAGGTGGATCGACATTCTCATTATATTGTTAAAAAAATTATGAAACATAAAACGTAAACAACAAAATGTTATTAATGTAAATATAATATAAATAATAAAATATTTAAATTTAGTTAAAAATTATAAAAGGTTTATTTCGTTAATATATATATATATAAAAAGTGATTTCGTTGAAAAATTTTATACAATGAGACTTCGACAATTTCGTGGACTTTGACATTTAAAATGTTATTATAGATCTTAGTGTTATATATATATATATATACATATATTAAATGTATATGTGATAGTTTTGATGTTTAATAAGTATTTATAAGAGATATAGAATGTATGATTTAATTCTTAATAAAATTAACGTGGAAGCCTTGGATGTAGGAATGCACTGACATATGAAGAGATATTTACTTGGTTGATTATACATTTATCTTTAAAAAAGTAAAAAGTTGAAATTTCCATTAATTTATTATTATATAATTAAAATAAAAAATAAAAAATAAAAGGAAAAAAGGGATGGTGGCAGCTTTTTGCATCGTATTGGCCTTAGCTTCACGAGACCAATTTTTTGGTCTTTTTATTTACTCTGCCGACAATCTTGCTCGTGATAGCCATTGGGTGCATTTCATAATTATTCTTTCCCTAATTTCATTTTTTTTTTTTTTTTTTTTTTTTTGAATTTCACTAAATCAATTTTTTAACTTCTCTTCTCACCTATATATTTTGTGGCCTTCTTATTATTATTTTTTTCCTTTTTTTTTTTTTTTAAATGTCTCTTTTCTTGGGCATTGGTTCTTTTAGTTTTTAGTTGATGGGAAAGTTTTCTTTTTTTTGTTGAGTATTTGAATTTTGTTAAGAATGGACCATACTTTCACATTATATAGATAATAAGAAGACCATACTTATGCAATACAATATCTCCATTAGTATGAGATATTTTGAATAAAATATTAAAACTAAAGTGATGGTAAAATTTTATGCTAAAATTTTCTCGAGTGTTCAAACCTTGGATTCCATACCTTGTTGAGGTGATTCTCCCACGAATCTAGTTCATCCATTGGTGGATGATTTCTAAATCATGATAAAAGAATGCAGTTATTGAGTATTTTAGAATACATTCTTCTCATTTCTAGGAAGCAAGGGTTACATTCACACACTTTGAGTGAAATTGTTAAGTGTTAGTAATGTGTAAATTTTGGTTGGAAGTGTGGGCTAGGGCATTGAGATATGAATCAACTTTTTGCTCCACCGACCAACTGATAGAAATAGATTGAGCAGTTCAAATCTTCTTTTTCAAGAGGATAGGATCCGTTGTGTGTATATGATCCATGAAGGGTATTGATTATGAAGATCGAAGACAAGAAATTTCCTTTTTCTACTATCTCCACGAGATATGGAGCTTAGTGCCTTGTTTTGTTTTAGAGTCAGAATATATTTTTTTTTTTTCATAAACGGTGAGCATATACTCGTAAACAAGGTAAAACTAAAAATAATACTTATAGTGGTGTGATCATTACAATTTAAAAGATAAATCTATGGATTAAATATCTCAACAAATTAAGTTTAGAGAATTACATTCTATTTATATTAATTTATCAGTAGATAAGATATGAATGACCATTTTAAAGATGGATGTTTTAATTCTCAATTTAAATAATAATAACAATAAATTTGAGTAATATGTAAACGATTGAATAAAGACGTAGCAAGCTACTAAGGTCCAGTGTGGGTTGTTCAGTATAGTTGGGCTTTCTCCTTATTGAGCAATGGGCTTTATTAATATACAGCCTCAAAATGATGGCCCTTTATTTCTTGCGATAACCGGATCAATAGCCAAAATTAAATAAATATGGACGAAAATATTTTCTATTGGGTAAATGGCCAAACCACTTATTTATTTATTTATTTAATATTTATCAAGTTACTAAAGTACCTCTAACAAAATATATAATTGAAATCGTGAATGAAGTAATTGAAACAAATCTTCAACACAAATATAATCAACCAAAATCCTATAAATCAAGGGATGATTCCAAACAAATCTAATCTCTCTTAAATTTTTTTTTTTTCTAACATCTTTTTCACTTTTTTAGCTTTTTATGGAGGACCCCACTATGTAAAATGACATTTTTGTTCTCACTAATTTGTCATTCAATTACCTTCAATTTTACCTCTACCTAACTTACCTAACAAAAATTTTCAGCTTTTTAACTTCCGTTTACCTGGATTATACTTCATGTTTCCATTTTGTTTTCACCAAAAAGGTACAAGGATCCCATTTTCACATTGTTTAGAGAGAATCTATTGGTCCCATTTTCAGAGACTTCTTTGCTTTTGCAGCGTCTCCTCTAGTACAAAAAAGGTACGAATGTTGTTTTGGTATTTTCTCTTTTATTCATGTGTTTTATGTTGTTGAAAGTTGAAAACGGTTGCTTTATTTTGTGAGGGGGGAAGATTCTTTACGAAAAATGTTTAGATTTATAGTGGTGTTCCCGTTGAAAGTTGAAAAAACATTTGCTTTATTTTGTGTGAGGAAAAGGTTTTTTACGGGAAATGTTTAGATTTATTAGAATTTCTGGAAAAATAATATTTTGCAGTCAACTTTATGAGAAAGAACTTCATAAGTTGAAGTTTAATTGTTGTTTTCTCGAAAAAAGAAAAAAATAAGAAAAAAAATTGATTTTGTCGAATGAAAATCAATTTTTTTTTCTTCTTCTTTCTTTTCCTTCCTACTACCTTCCTACTACTATATATAACTGTTCAATTATATACTTGCAGGATGCCTCGCATATTCCTTCGTTATGGTGGTATTCGGAAGGAGGATGGACAAGATTACTTAAGGGGTAATCTAGGGAGTCTAGAAGTAAGATGTTGTTGGGTTTTATGCCCTGAAACTAGTAGATTGTAAATGTAATTATTTGACTGTCATTAAATCATCAATAAAGAGTTATTGATGCATTCTTTTAATAAGCGTTATTGATTGTTTTTTATTTGTTTTGTCTTAATAACTCTAAATCCAATAAACTGACATTCTAGGTTGTTTTATGAGTCTTGGACTATATGTGGAGACATACGAAGATCAATGTTTAAGATACAGTTTAAAGGTAGTATAGGGATAAGATTGGGTACCTTATCTATCCTGGTGATACTATGGATACGACCCACTTTGTATTTGATACAAATGCAATGATCTAACGCGTTCGTGTAGGTGACATAAGAGTGGGGGTATCCTATGCAATGAGTTTGCATAAGACCAGATCACGAAATAGTAATCAACTCCGCTGACTTGAGAGAAAGATTTGAGAATTGAAAGATTGAAGAAGGGTGGACTTATATAGATATAAAAAGGGATCATTTAAGGTGAGTATTCAAAAAATTAAAAACTTAAATGTATAAGTTAACTTTTGTTTTCTCAAAATTTTTGTTAGTATTCTCATATCGATCACAAAGTTTTTCCCATGTGACACCATCAATTTTCATTTTTAAATAATGTTACATTAAAGATTGTTTGTATATTTGACTAAGTTTTAATTAAAATATGAAGAGTTGGAACTCTTTTACCTTATGTATGATATAAACTATACATAGTACATATATATATATATATACACACCACAAATTATATTAAAATAATATTATTTAATGTGTATTGTTTTTCCTTAAATGTCGGCTATTTAGCATCACTTTGAACAAGAAAGAAGAAAATAGCCATGGGAAAACTTTTGTGGCTAAGTTCATGAATGAAAATGTTTGTGTTGCTAAAATGAATTAACCCCCAATACATGGGGAAAGTAAATTTGAGAATGACTCACGAAAAGAAAGAACACCAAAATTGGGGCATGAAATTGAAAGGACACAGGACAGCTATATTTATTTATTTTTCTCTATATATGTGCTTAAATTTAGTAGCATAAACACATTATTTAACGATAGAAGTGGTTAAAATTATTTAGAAACGAAGTCAGGAAATATTCCTCCACCTCATCCCTTACCTAATCCTTCTTTTTTTAATCCAATTAATTGATTAAATGAGGCGGCCGCTCACCCCGTTTAAATAACATTGATTTTTATTTTTTTTTTTAGTCATTCACATTTTAAAGTATTAATAATAAAAACGGATAAATAAATAAACAAATGAAAAGAAAAAAACATGAATTTAATAATACAATATTTTTAGTACCAAAAGAAAGTGGTTTCTGTGTGTGTTTGTCTATAAAAACCTCCATTAATGATTCATTGGGTTATTGGTACGAAGCTGTGGTGCTGAGTGTTTCTTTTTTCTTTTCTTTTTATAAAAAAAAAAAAAAAAAAAAGCTTTTATAATTTGGTTGTAGAGAAATCATCCTATGGCGGCGGTTACCAAACCGGTGCTTAAAGCGGTGGCTCTGTGCGGCTCTCTTCGTAAAGCTTCCTTTAATCGTGGCCTTATTCGAGCCGGTACTTTAATTTCTGTGAACTTAAATTTAAATTTATGAGTGGATTTGTTGGATTGTTGAAACTGAGAAGGGAATTTCACTTGTTGTTGTGATTAGCGATGGCAATTTGTAAGGAATCAATTGAGGGAATTGAAATTGAGTATCTGGAAGTGGAGCCCTTGCCGATGCTTAATACGGATCTTGAAACTCCGCCCTCAGGTTTTCCGCCGGTGGTTGAGCTTTTCCGGCAGAAGATCCGTGATTCCGATTGTCTTCTTTTTGCTTCTCCTGAGTATAATTACTCCATTGCCGGTCTCTCTCTCTCTCTCTCTCTCTCTCTCTTAACAAACTCTGCTACTACTGGCGATCATTGAAGATGAACTCAACTAACCTTTTTTTTTTCTTTTAATATATATTTTTGGATATTACAAGATTATTTTTAAGAAAATTACCAACTTTGAACTTTGTGATCTATATGCATCATAATACTAACAATTTTTTTTTTTTTTTTTTTTAATTTTTATAAAATGTTATGAAAATGTTAATAGATAATCAATAAATAGATATTAAATTTAAATTTTAGATTAGAAGTGAACGGGTTATTATTTTGTTAAGAAAATTGTTCCTCCTCAAAAACAGCACTTTTTTTACACCCATGTATAACACTTTTTTCACCTTTTAAATAATAACTTTAATGGGTCAAACCACAAAATTTATCACTTTTTAATATTTAAACTTTTAATCAAACACTACCATTAAAAATAAATTTTGTGTTTCTCTTTTTATTTATTGGCTTGCTTTCATTTTTGGTGTCTTTGAATTTTTGAAATGTCTAGTTTAGTACAAAAGTAATTATTTAGATCTTTGAACTGCAATTTCAGATTTTAAATTCTTTTTAAATAATTATTTGCTTCTTTGTTATGTTATGTTGTCGTCTAATATTCTCTTACTCAATATTGGATTCCAACTTTATGTTATTGAATAATATTCATGTTACTATGGATAGTTGTTCTCAAATATAGAAAAATAAACTAAAATATTTATAAGTATAGCTAAATTTTATTCTCTATTGCGATTTATCACAATCTATTGCAAATAGATTTGTCATTATTAATAAATATTTTAACAAATTTATCATTTAAAATAATTTTTCATAAAATTATTTTTTCTAAAAAAAATTATTGGGTGGTAAATGAGAATAAAAATCATTGTATATACCCTTGATATGGGAATTTGGAATTACATTCCTTGTAGGTGGTAAGGAGTTCGATTCTTAAGGAGAAAAATGAATATTGATTTTCAAAATTGTACATCCAATTAATTTTCTTAAATTTTCAATATTATTGTACTTCTATATTTCTTTGAGAGGTCTGTTCTAATTGATTATCCTTCTAAAATAAGACAATTGTTATTATTTTCATATGAATTCATATTTAAAGTTTTACTCAAGCACCAGCAATTAAAAACAAACACATTTTTCTTTCTCCAAAGAAGAAGAAAAAAAAAAAGAAAACACTTTTAGCCATTAATAATCACTTTAAAAGACATACCAAACAAACACAAAAATATTGTGTTTTTCTTTTTGTTTTGATTTTTTTTAAAAGAATAAATAAAGATGGAAGAAAGAGCTAAAATTATTATGTATTCCACGATTGAAGACTAAAATAGATATATTTAAAAAAAAAAAAAATTGAATGTCCAATGAAAAATTAAAATAAGATTTAACTTTTTCTTTTTCTTGCGTGGGTGGTGAGAATGAAATCCATTCTATTCACCTTAAGTTAAATTAATAGTTATCGTTGACGTGGACATTTTGAATTGCATTCCTTTAGTTTGAAGTTAATATATATATATATATATATATATATATATATATATATATATTTTTAATAGGTCCTACTATAAATTGATTGTCTTTCTATAATAACACAAATATTATTTCGTATGTTTAAACCCATTTTCTAGATTGGCCATATTATATATTATGGTTCAACTTTCAAAAATGGCTGTTTAAATTAATTTGAAAAAGTTAGTATTTTAATCTTTGTCAATATTCCATCCTTACGAATGAAATAAATGACGTGTATAATTTTGAATACTATCCTAAACATATGAAAAAAAAAATGTCACTAACCTAACCATGTGGGTTACTTGATAGGACCATTATTGGAAGAAAATTAAAAAACAAAGACATTTTCAAAACTCTCAAAATCCAAATAAATACATCTAAAATTTTAAAAACTTCTTTTTTTTCTAATATATTATTTAGCTCTCGTAGTTTAAATTTTATCATATTTTAATTTAGCTACGATTAATGGTTCTATTTTATTCTTATACTTTAAATAAATTACCAATTTATTCATTCAAAATCCATTTTTATTATGCAATGAGCTAAATGGCAATAATAATTTTTTTTAAAAAATATGTAAATACACTTTTACAGTTTTATAAAGGATGCTAAAAAAAGACTAATTCTTCTGAGAGAGAAAAAAACTAACTGCATAATTAATTTCAAGATTTATCAAAAGTTTAGCCATTAAAATTGGATAACTAAAAGTAGAATGATAAAAATAATATTTTGACTAGATATTATTTTGTTTGAATCATGAGGAGGAACCCACCTCAATAATTATCAATTTTAAATAATTAAAAAAAAAAAAAAAGCACCAAATCGATTGTGTTTGTGTTGTAGCTCCATTAAAGAATGCAATTGATTGGGCATCAAGGCCACCGAACGTGTTCGCCGGAAAGGCAGCGGCGATAATGAGTGCCGGCGGTGGGTTCGGCGGCGGGTTGGCACAATTCCATCTCCGACAAGTGGGAGTGTTTTTGGACCTTCACTTTGTGAACAAACCTGAGCTTCATGTGAAAGCATTTCAACCACCTCTCAAGTTTGATGAAAATGGCGACTTGGTTGATCAAGACACCTACAATATATTGAAACAACTTCTTCTTTCCCTCAAGAACCTTTCTCTACACCTTAAATCCAATTAAGAATGATTCTACTTTTTCTTTCTGTTTTCTGTTTTGTTCTGTTATTTCGAATTTTTATGTTTTGAATAACAATGATGATGTGTTTCGATCATTACGTCTTAGGTCGTATTTATAGTTTGAGTTTAGTTTCAATTTGATTCTTGTCATGGTTTTCTCAAATCTTATTGAATGACGTACGTATTAATGTTATGGTGTTATTGTTATCGTTTAATTTTGTTGATTTTTGAATTATATATTGTGGATAGATGTAGACATAATTTGGGTTGAATTCATAAATTATGCTATTTGCCAACGAATTATCACAAAATAAAATTTTAAAGTTTTGTAATTAGAGATATTAATGAGGTGAGGTCTAGTGAAGGACTTCGAATTCAATACCACAAGTTATCCAACAAAGGGTTTGTTTGGTGTATAAAAACTTGGATTTTGTTTGGTAATAATAATTTTGTTTTTTTGGAAACTGCTTTTCGGTCATTAGGATTCATATTTTAAAAAATTCTGGAAACAATGAATTATGTTTTTTTTTTTTTTTTTTTTTTTTGTCTAGATTTAAAATTTGAAATTCGAAAAAGCAAATTTATAATATACATTTAATAAAATATATTATTTCATCTTATAATGAAAGCCAATTCTTTTTCTAAAAACATGTACAGAAGAATGTATTATAAATTATTATTCTGTATTTCTTATAAACAATGTAGTGTAAATTATATAAGCATTTAATAAAATCTTGATTCTTAGATTCTTGTTAAATTGCAACTCCGATGCTTACTCGCTGGCTAATTATGCAGCCCGCAACTTCTTCTCTTTTATTTGGACTCAAAATTTTCCTCCCTCGTTAGTATCTTTAGCCCACGTGGACTATTACGATTTTGTATCTCAAACTCTCCAATTTTTTATTTATTTATTTATTTAAAATAAGTATTATAAATTATATTATATTATAAAATAATAATTATACAAAATTTATTCATTAAAACATGTAAATAAATTAATGAATAATATTTGAAATTGAAACAAATATTTACTTAGTAACTACTACTGTTTAAAAAGAAAAAAACTACTACTGTTTCAATAGTTAGTAATATATTATGTCTAATGACTACATTTTAAATAACTTTTTAAATCAGCATTCCAATTTCTAAATTTGTTAGAAAATTTGTGTTTTCAAATCGCTAATAAGATATTTGATTATTATTATTATTATTATTATTATTATTATTATTATTATTATTATTATTTATAAGTTCATTAAGGACATGTTTGGGAGTGATTATGAACCGATCGAATTCACTTTTTGTTATTTTAAAAATCAATTGAAAAATACTTTTATTCCTTCAAGATCTATCTTAATACTATAAAGAATGCATTTAAACGTGTAAAATTAAACATTGAATTGATGAAATGTGTGTTTAAGAGTGATTTTAACAATTTTAAAATTACCCTAAACATCTAAGTCTAGAATATCTCATTATGAATAACATATCTATATAGCAATAGTTTTTTTTTTTTTTTTTTTTGGGTTTAACCATCTAATTGGAAAAAGCTGTATATTAAAAGTAATCAATCAATAATTAATTTTAAAATCATCAATAAGCAGTTTTCTTTTTTTAAAACAAAAGCATCAATAATCAATTATTTATTGTTAATCCCAATAAATACAAGGGGTAGCTATTGGATATATAGGCCCATTAGTAAAGTTATTGGGCTGACAGGAATTGGGAATAAAGCCCAATGTTTCCAATGGGCCTGCATTTGATATTGCCCTCTTTTAACAAATTTATGAGGGAATATATCACAAATAATTTTGAGGCTTTGACGAGGGTATTGTACTTAGCTTGACCTATTGATGAACATATATATATATATATATATATATATATATATATATATATATATTTTAGGTTTGGAAGTTTAAATTCTCGTATCTATTTATTTGTATTAAAAATAATTTAAAAATTGATGACTATTAACTTAACTAAACAGTTAAGACAGATACTTCTTCTTTTGCAATCAAGGTTCAAATCTCTATCATCACATTGATTATAATAATAATAATAATAAATGTTAAATGACAATGGGCAAACAAATTTCTATTTGGTTGGCCATACTAAAAATATTATATAATGTGGCCACGTTGGAGTTGCCCTTTTTAAATTATTGAATTAAATATTTTTTAGTACAACAAATGGATGACTAACTTTAAAAAGAATAGTAAATAGACAATTACTGCTGAATTTGGCAAATTATAACACCAATTTGTTTCTCTCTTACATTTGATTGTATAAAGCCACGGGCTACATTATTTTGGTCTTCAAATATATTTCTCACGTTCTACCATTATAATTTATTATCTAACAACTTCTAAAAAGTAGTTTTTTAATACATTAGAAAGAAATTTTCCATAATATAAGTTGATGTGGAGTTGTTATTCTTAATTCAATATATTAAAATAATTAAATAAATTTTTTACATAATAACTTTTTACTTATTTTTAGAATAAAAATTTAAATAAAACACAATGAATAACCCAAACCGATGGTTGGGTTGAGCTCACTATTTAATAAGAGTTATGTGGGTTGAAGAAACTTTACATTCGAACAATTAAGTTAAACATTTGACCTTTTTGTCAATGGTATACGTTTTATGTCAGTTGAGATATGCTTTTACGTTCATAATTAATAATGTAGCTCCAAGTATGTGTACTAGTATATAATATTTTTAATGATTTCAAGAGATGAACATTGCCCAAAATAGATTTAAGAGAGAAATATAACATGACAATAATGAAAATGATTGTCTTTTAATAAAATTAGGGATTTTTAAATTATACATTTATGGAAGTTCAAAAGATTGCCAACATAAGTTTAACTCTACATTAACTGGCATGTACTCCTTCCCATAAGGTCAAAAAAATCAAATTTTCATCTATTAAAAAATAAGAATAAATTTAAATGAAAAATTAAGATGGGTGGCAAAATAAGAGTGATAAAAAGAAAGCGTGTCACACACATTTTTAAAATTCTAGATATGACAATAAATCGAACTTCTAATTTTTGTTTATATATATATATATATATATATGTCATTTTTACCCTTTTTAACTACCGGCGTTTTTATTCTTATTTTTTCTGCAATTTTAGCTATTGATAGTTGCAAATACCTAAATATAAGTTAATTGATATACCTAAATATAAGTTTTTGTTTTTATTCTTATCTTTTCTACATCATTTAGGTGAATTATTTAATTGATATACTTAAATATAAGTTTTTGAATTTCTCTCATGTGTGTATTTTCAATTTTTGAACCTTATTTTTCTCTCTCCATCATCGTTTTTCTTCTCTATTTAACATGATCCTAATACACTCCTCATGTATGTAATTTTTTTTTTTCAATTTTATTTACATCCCAAAATTTTCATCTCTGCCATGTATTGTATTTTTGTTTGATTTATTTTCTTAATTTGTTTTGTTCGATTATTAGAGATATTTGTGTTTCATTTTCATGTTCTTTTGTTTGATTTGATTTTTTTTCCTGATTTAAGTTTTGACAAATTGATTTGTTTTCTGGTTTTAAATTAAGTTTTAATCTTTCTATTTACCTTAAATTTGATATATCAATAGTATGTCTAACAACAATCAACATGTTAAGGGTATCAATAATAAATCTAAAGCAATTAACAATCAATTAGTAACAGATTTTGAAGTAAAACATGCATGTTTTATTTTATAAGTATGATATTTTCAATATATATCAGTAGTATATCAGTAAATAAAGTCATTAGTGAATTAATAGTATATCTTGTAGCAATCAACATTTCAAGTGTATCAACCATATATCTAACAACAATCAACATTCAATTTTTTTAAAGTACAATTAACATTTAATTAGTACTTTATTATTTTGAAGTAAACCAATTATTTCATTTTATACACATGCTATTTTTTGCTTGCAAAAATAAAAAATGAGGATGCAAACTTAATTTTGTAAACATATTTTACTAATTGTGGTGTATGTACCAATTCAAATCTTCATATATTGCCTTTGTTATATTAAAAAAAAAAAAAAGAAAAGAAAAGAAACAAACAGAACAAAGTTGAAATGAGATTTTAAGTTAGATAAAAACAAATTAAAGTGGGGGCTACATTCATAATTTGATGAAATGGAAAGAAAACACATTAAATCCTCTTTTGGGTATGCCTGCCATAAAGATTATAAATACAAACATGGGTCTATTATTGAATTCCCATCCAAACCTATTGCTTTATGTTACTTTTCATCTGCCATTTTGGATTTTTTTTCATAAAGAAAATGTTTTCAGATTGTTGAGTTCACTGCCATTTCATGCCACGTCAAAAAAAAAAAAAAAAAAAAAAAAAAAAAAGAAAACTGTTGATTTAAATTTAAAATTTAGTTCCTCCCATTTTTTTTTTAGGTCTGTCTGTGTGATTTTAAAATTCATAAATTCACTGATTACAAAATTGAAAATCCAAAGTTGTATTTATTTTAGAGATGCATCCTGAGAATTAGTTAGTTTTTTTTTGGTGGGACAAATTTATAGATGGATCCATACCTCAAAAAATATTATTAAGAAAAAACCAAGCGTGGCTGACGACGGCAACCGCCTCCCAAATTATGGCGGCCGGTGCAAGCGTGCAACCACATTCACTTCGCCGTCCAAATGTCTCTCTTCCAAATTTTATAAACAAATAAAATTTAGCATTTCTTTTCTTATAGAGTTTATGTTTGATATATTTAAATTTTAAAATTATTCTTATTAAACTATTTCACATAAGGTCAACTCAAACTTTGCTTTTACTTCATATTAATATTTAAAGTTTCGCATTTGAAAATTAATCATGTGACCTTATTTAGGCTTAAATAGACATCATAGGATTAAACTCCAACCCTCTTAATTGTTTTTCTATAATTGTCTTTGATTTGGAATATTGATATAAGGGTTATTTTTTTTTTTTTTCAACCCAATTGAACCTTAATATATGATATCTTGTGGACTTTGTCACATAATATCATGTCTATTAGACAAAAATTGACCAATCAAACAGATGAGAGGTTACAAATTTGTAAGCTTGTCCTCATTCAATTTTTATGTTATAGTTCTCAGTTTAACATATTAATCTTTCGGCCAAAATGAGTCTAATTCAAATGGCATACACAATGTACTATCAAATTTGAGGTTAGAAGTTCAATCTCCCTCCCCATGTTGACATGAAAAAAAAAAAAAATACACACACTCATCTACCACACTCCCTCTTTCAAATTTAATACATGATTCAAAATTTGTGTATATCATAATGAAAATTTAAATTTCAATGTTTAATTACTAACACAAGATATCCAAAGAATATATAAGGGTCCATCAAATCACATAATATCCATTTACTTAAAATCTTTATCTTTATAAGGAAGAAAAAAAATAAGAAAACTTAATAGTTTTTCTAAAACATGATGTTATAAGACAAAGAAAAATTTATTCATGTCCATGTGAGAGTATTCAAAATATGTATTGGTTAAGTTGAAGAGTAAGATTTATAAATGATAGAAAGAGAAAGAATAAGAGCATTATTAAGCAAGATAAGTGTGTAAGGTTTAAGAATGGAATGAATGAAAAAAATAGAGATAGTAGTAGTAGCAGTAGCAGTAGCAGTAGTGTATGTAAATACTCATATATATATCATTTATAATATAGTCTAACTAAATCGAGGTGTTTTTAAAAGGATGTGGGGGTGTATCAATAGTAATACAAATGAGTGCATTGGAAAAGATGGGTTTAAGTGACAAAAAGAGTATTCAAAGTCTGACAAGGGACAACTCCAAAAAGCAGAGCAAACCCATGAGCAATATAATAACATTGTACACATCAAAAAAAGAAAAAAAACCTTGATGGGTTTTGGTCCAACCCAATGGCTGCCCTTTGTGTTTTCCATGTCATCACCACTTTGCCTGTATTTATGTGGACAACACACTCACCTTTGTCCCCTCCATCTCTCTTTCTCTTCAACACCCATTTCCCAGATGCCCTACAAAATTTCCCCAATTAATACAATACAACACCCAACTCTTTTAAGATTGTATATTATTAACCCCCCCCACATTATCAAATGGTCTTTGCTTTTACACGTTTCCTATTTTTGACCCAATCAATATCAAATATCTTTTTTTTTTTTTTTTTTTTTTTTTTTTTTTTTTTTTTTTTGTGTGTGTGTGTGTGTTTGTGTGTGTTTGTGTTTGTGTGAGTTGAATGGTGATGAAAACCCCACACTCCCTTCTTCCTCTTTAAATTCCCCCTTTTTCTTTCTTTCATCTGCCTTCATCTTATTTGGTTTTAAATGGGTATCCTTCCCATTCACCCATTTTTATTTTATACTTATGCTCTATCTTTTACGATATTAGTTTACACTTTTAAACACAATATTATTCTTTCAATTAAAATTGACTTTTAATCATTAAATGACGTATTTGTAAGTGATTTTTATAATCACTTCCAAATCACTCCCAAACTTATATATATTCTTAGTAGACTTATGAAATCATTAGCACGGTACATATCACTTTGTATTTGTTAAGGGAGTTTTGTAATTAAATAAAACGTGTGATTGTCAATAGAATTTTGGTAATTAATTTGTATGAAGATCAATGCATATATATGGATATGTCAAATGGGTGGTCATGCTAAGCACTGGCTTCTTATTGTATGTTTAGAGTAATGATCAATTTGAACAAAAATTATATATGTTATAATTTAAATATGGTATTGAAGAAATTGAGATGAAGATGAAGTCTAGTATGTAAAATTGTAGGTCAGAATAATACTTATAAATTAAGTATACCTGTTATGACACATACTAAACTATAAAGAGGGAGAATTGAATTATGAAAATGACATTTCTGGCCAAACTAATTAATTCTGAGAGAGAGAGAGAGAGAGAGAGAGAGAGAGAGAGAGAGAGAGAGAGAGAGAGAGAGAGAGAGAGAGAGAGAGAGAGAAAAGCTACATTATGGTTAGTCTTAATTGGTACACATGGAGCTATATTGGATGGAAGGCCTTGGCTCAAATTATCAATTTAACCAAAGATTTAACTGTCTGTCCATACATTTTATTCAAAACTTTGAACCAAAATGTTTGTTCAAACTAATATTAAATAGACATGTGATAGTTTTTAGTTCATCATGTCCAGTTGTATAGAAAAGCAACTCATGCACTTTATGCTAACTTTTTTGGAGGGCTTTTTTTTCGGTAGAAAATTTTGCTTGTATAAAGTAAAAATAATAAAAATATGAAATACGTCTTTATCAGTGACGATTTAAACTTAAATTCTTTAAAAGAGATTATGTTCACCTCAACAAAGAAGCTTACACCATTTTCATATACAACAATTTTCGAGTAAAGGAAGGATGCATGAATGAATCGAGACTAAGAGATCTTGAGAATATGAAAATATGAAAATATGGTTAAAAATGCTTAAATAATTGATAACAACTATATATACTAATTACTACCAAAGTGCATTTCTTTTTATGATCCAATCACATAAACTTCAAAGTTAAGTGTATTTAGTTTGAAGTAATCTTATGTTAGGTGAAATTTTAGAAATTTTCTTAGGAAGAATGCAAGTGAGGACAAAATATGCCAAAAGGACTCGCGTTAATTTGTGAGAATAATCTTCACTCCTAGAAGCAATGGAAGACTATTAAATAAGGATGCTATCAAATCACATATAGGGGCCAATAATAGTCAATCGGAACTGAATTTGGATTCGGAGTCTTAGGCCTAAAGCGTTACTTTAAAATTATTTTGGTCCATGTACTTCAAAGTTCGTTCAATTTTAGTTCCACTACTTTTAAATAAGAAAGATTTTAGTTACATTTCTTTTATGACAATAAATCTAGAATTTTTTTTCTTTTTTAATTGAACTTTAGACAAATTAAAAGTTATTATTAAACAACTGATTAAGTTGAGATTAATTTGAAAATAGATGAACCAAGAAATCATATTTTAACCTAAAAAGAACATGATTATATAACTTGAAAGTAAAGGAAAAAAGAATACCATGATTAAGACAAAAGAAAAAGCTACATTGACAAGTATTTTAAAAATACAATAGTAGAATGATGAGACAAAAAAGAGACAGAGAACTTAAGTATAAAGATTGATAAATAATAATAAACAAAAAATGGTGAAGATTCCAACAGGATAAGTTGTGGGTAATGAAAATGTTTTGTTTGTTAGCCAAAGTTGAATAATGGTGTGTCTAAACATCTTTATGAAGGGAGGGGGCATCACACTTTTTTTTTTTTTTTTTTTTTTTTAAATAAAATTAAAATAAAAATATCAACATTTTGTAATTAAAAAGAAAAAACTTCTCCCTTTCTCTTTTTCTTTTTTCTTAATTTTCTAAAAGACACATGTTTAAATCCATTTAACAATGACACAGTCAACAAGATACTAATTAGAACTCTAGAGGTTGATGGATTGTCAATATACAATTATTGAACTAAAAAAATCAAAATGTTGAAATGATTATTCAAGTTAAGTTAATTTTGGTTTAAATGTTACAAAGAAAAGTGACTCCTCCCTTTCTATATTCATTTTATAACTTAAGGTTAATAATAGTATATAAAGAAAGTGACATATTCCCTATATCTTTCTTTTATTAGTAAGTATATGTGCATAGACATATTGTAGTGGGCTTTTTTTTTTTTTTTTCCTCAAATGCAAAACAGCCAATTGTTGTTTGTGTTTTTATATGGTCTACTTTTTTTTTTTTCTTCTTAATGAACTTTCTTTAGTCAAAAGGTTATCTCTAATACTTTTTCAAAACTGATCTTGAATTTTCCATTTTTTAATTAAAAAAATTATTGTACAGAGTCACATTAGGTCAGTTTGAGTTTATTTTTCAAAATGTTGCTTCTAAAGTTATTTTGTGATTGTTCTTTTGTGTTTAAATTAAAAATTTTCTTAAAAAAATAGTGTAATTTATTTCTTAATTTAACATCATTTAAATTTAATTTAATTTAAAAAGCCATTTATGATTATAGATCATGAATTAACTTATTTTTTCAATAAATGGTAGGGTAGAAATTCGAACTATTAATATTTGAAATTGTAAATATATATTTTTTTTAATTTTTTAAATTTCAAATGTTAGAGATCAATCTTAAAATTATGATGTGACATATATTTATTGATTTGTAGAATGTTGTCCACATTCCTGACATGGATGGATTTACCATTCAAATATATATTAAAAAATTTAAAACAAAACTTGGAGAGCTTCAACTTCTGTTAGTTTGTAGAATTAAGGTGAAAATGAAAAACTTATATTTTCCATGTTTCTCACTTGATTTACCTTAAACAAAATAGGGTTATTACGTTTTCTTAATGTGAATGATTACATATCACCCTTATAAATTTGTAGTTATCATCTATTTGGAAAAGCAAAAGGGAAATATTCTCCTATACCTATTTCTAATTTTATCTTATATTAGTCAAAACTTGATACTATTGCTTTCAAATATTAATAATCATGAATGAGAAGGAAACCACTACTCAAATAATAAATAATAAATGGAAATTAAACAAAATCCAAGGTCAAGTTACCACAAAACCCAAGGATTAATCAAAGTTAGATTGGGGAAAAAATGCACTTTTTTTATTTTTTTATTTTTTTTTTTAATTTTTTTTAGATGTATGATCCATCACCATCATCACCATCATCATGTATTCATGATGATGAGTAACTTTTGCTTCATAATAGGACAAGTGTCAACTTTTAAAGCCACTAAACCCTAACTCAATCCTTGGCCCCACTTTTTTTTTTTTTCTCTCCATTTTATTGGGAGGAGTGGAGTGGGCCTTTTGGGCTTTGACCTCATTTTGGATTAACAAAGTAGCCTGCACGTCTGACTAAATTTTATAATTAATCACTTCGAAATTCCATTGTTGACAAAAATCTTATTCAGATGTATATTTGTCTCTTGATTTTTTGGGACTAGTAGTATTAAAATAATTAAGTTAATTATGTTGCTTAGTTAGAAACTTTATTTAGTATTTAGGAAAAAAAAAACAATAAATTATCGAAATTACAAAAGTTTCTCAAACATGGAACAAATGTTCATCAAATACAAAATTATTTTAGTATACTTTTAACCAATTACGTCTGATGTAAATATAAATAATTTTGATTTATTTTTAGTTCAATAATTATAAAAATGAAGGATCGGGTGGTGGACTGGAATAATAATTGATGGATGGGTGAATGCAAGATCAAATTTAACAAGACAAAATGAATGGGTATGGTTGGAATTTAAGAAAACAAGGAGGGGTATAACGGAAAAATCTCGGTGCCTATCCAATTCAACAAATTAGTCAAAAAAAATGGAAAAGAGGGGAAAGACAAAAATGGGGAAAAAAAAAGAAGAAAGAAACAGAAAAACATAAAATCCTCAGCATCTCTCTCGTCCCTCCAAATGTTTGGTTTTCTAGTTGTTTTAGGAACCAAATTCGGGAGAGAATTGAAATGGGGTTGAATTTCTTGGTCCGGAGGATTCTAAATTTAAAAAAAAAAAAAAAAGAGTAAAAAAAAAAAAAATTTAAATAATAATAATAATAATAAAATAATTACAGAAAGAAAGAAAAAAAGCTTAGTCATTGGTACCAACAACCTTTTGCTTTCCTCATCAATCAAAACAGCTTCATTCTTCGTTTATCCATTTATTTTATATTTTGATTTTTTTATTTTATTATTATTATTTTTTTAAATTTGATTTTCCATAATCTGAATGGTACCCATTTCACAGAATCATGATAGAACCTCAAAACCAGAACGATCACAGTTGATTTCTTTTTTTCTTTTTCTTTTTCTTTTTATTTATTTTATTTTATTTTTATTTTTATTTTTATTTATTTATTTATTTTTTTTTTGGGAGGGGTTGCCCTTTTCTCATTTCACAAAGAAAAAAACAAAGGGCAATTTTATGTATTTCCTCTTTGTCTGATTCCCTCCATTGCTCTCTCTTTCCGAGTTTCTGTTACAGAAACACGGGATTTCGTTGTCCCATTTCCCCGGATTCTCCCATTGGTATAGAGGCAAAGAAATCCATTACGGAGAATTTTTGTGATCTGGGTTTTGTGTAATTGAGTTGAAAATGGGGGAAGAGAGTGAGGAAGGGAGGGAAGAAAAGACATAGAGAGAAGAAGAATACATAAAGAGAGAACGAGAGCGAGAGAAAGAGAGAAGGGGGTAAAGGGTTAAAGGGGGAGGAGTTTCATAGTGATAATGTACAAGGAATACGCTGGAATCGTGAAGGCTTGGGAAGCAACTGTGAGAAAAACTCAAAACTCAGCGAAGAAGAGGGCGAATAGCATATTTGCAGCAATGTCCGTTGCCCCAGCCGACGACGAGCCTGGCCCTGGCGAGCTTCATCACGCGGAGAAAGCGATCCCCAATGGTGATTTCTACACAGGGCAATGGATGGACAACATGCCCCATGGCCATGGAAAGTACCTTTGGACCGATGGGTGTATGTATGTTGGTGAATGGTACAAGGGGAAGACCTTAGGGAAGGGCAAATTCAGCTGGCCTTCCGGGGCTACTTATGAAGGGGATTTCAAAAGCGGCTACATGGATGGCAAAGGTACTTACACTGGTTCATCTGGGGATACTTATAGGGGTAGCTGGGTCATGAATTTGAAACATGGACAAGGCACACAAAACTATGCCAATGGGGATTATTATGAGGGTGAATGGCGTAGAGGGTTTCAGGATGGACAGGGGAGATATCAATGGAAGAATGAGAATCATTACATTGGACAATGGAAGAATGGGAAGATCAATGGGAATGGGACTATGATTTGGAACAATGGGAATCGCTATGATGGTTGTTGGGAAGATGGGTTGCCTAAAGGGAATGGAAACTTTAGATGGGCTGATGGGAGTTGTTATGTTGGTGTTTGGAGTAAGGATCCTACAGAGCAGACTGGGACTTTTTATCCATCTGATTCTTCTCAGGCTGAAATGGGCTCCGATCCTCATGAGATTTTTGCAGAGTATTTGAATGATTTTGTACTTAGTGCAGGGGAAAGGATATTGATCTATCCCTCGCAGAAGATGATAAGTTGGTCTGGCCTCGACCTTGAGTCGCCGCAAAAGCAAACAGTTTCAAAGAAAGGGAGTGATGGGAATAGGAGATTGAGAAGAACATCGGTTGATGGCAAAGTCAGCAATTCTAGTTTTGAATCATTGAATGATGGTTCAAATGAAGCGAGTTCAAGAAATGGGAAAGGAACTCATCAGCTCCAAGATTTGGATAGCAGAGGGAAAAGACAACCAAATTTGAGATTTTCGCCAGCAAAGAGACAGGGCGTTACAATATCAAAGGGACACAAGAACTATGAGCTCATGCTAAATCTGCAGCTGGGGATCAGGTATAAATGATTTAAGAATTCTTTCCTTTGACTTATGTTGCAGTGTAATCTTGTTGCTCCTTTTCTGCTTCCTCAACTGGATATTAGAGTTTTGCCTTGTTACTCTGATTAAGAGGCCTGTAAGTTTATGTCAGTTATTGAACTTCTTAAATTTGAAATTGGTAGATGGAATTTGAATGAGGTTATTTTAATACTACACTTGAGGGCTTGAGAAAGTGAGTTGTTCTAATGAAATAATCTTCCACTATTTTCTAATGTGGTGATTTGAGTAGAAATGATCTGAGATACGCATGCAGCCTATTACAATGCTTCTGTTCAAAAAGTTCAGAACGAATGACATAGCAAGAATTTTACACTATAGATAAATCATGGGGCACACTGATTTGTATCAATGATATGGAACCTGAAGTTCGAAGCTACCTCTACCACAATGAGACTTCATGTTTAAATATATGAGAAATGTGTATTTATTAGCCAATGTCTTCATTTCAACTTAGTGATTCTTTTGTTCCATAGCACAGGCATTCTGTTGGGAGGCCTGCTCCAGCAACATCCCTTGATCTGAAGTCTTCGGCTTTCGATCCCAAGGAGAAAGTGTGGACAAAATTTCCACCAGAAGGATCCAAACATACGCCTCCTCATCAATCTTCTGACTTCAGATGGAAGGACTACTGTCCTGTTGTCTTCAGGTCAGTGGTTAAGTGAACAATTTTAGCAATCTGGATTTCTTTAATTGTTGTTTGGCTTAATATGCTATACGTTTTACTCAATCAGCTATGTGATCTGTTATATTATTGAAATGGAAGGAGCTTTTTGAGATTGATATTTATTCAAATCGGAGTAGGAGAGCAAGCTTTATTGCTGGATTAGAACATCTTAATTCTTAGTGAATGGCAGATGAAACTCTTTGATTTCATTGTCTTGATTTTTGTATCGGAATATGGCACTGTCTTATTAGTTCATCAAATTTGTAATTTCAGGACTCTTAGGAAACTGTTCAAGGTGGACCCAGCTGATTACATGCTATCTATATGTGGAAATGATGCTCTTCGAGAACTCTCCTCCCCCGGAAAAAGTGGGAGTTTCTTTTATTTAACTCATGATGACAGATACATGATTAAAACCATGAGGAAGGCTGAAGTGAAAGTTAGTCCTGTCTTCTCTCTCAGCTATCTCAAATTGGGATTCTGCTCTAGTGTTATCTGTGCTTAAAATTATAAGCTATCCTACATAAGCAAAGTTTCAACATCTTTTGGTTAGAGCTTCTGATCTCTCCCCTGATGTTGTTCTTGCATGATTAGCTTAGGTTCCCTGATCATATTGAGCTCCTTAATGTGAATTTGATTATCTGTTTGAGTTCTCAGTACATTTTTGCAATCTTTATCCATTATTGAAAACTTGATTCTGTTGTATACGTTTGTGGTTCAGTTGCTACCTGTTGCATCTATCCTAGGCTTCCCTAATTTCCTCTAGTGCATCTATGCATTTCTGTTAGTTGAATATATTCCAATCTGAACAGGCCAAGATACATGCAGGTTCTCTTGAGGATGCTTCCAGCTTACTATAAGCACGTTCGGGCATTCGAAAATACTCTCGTCACCAAATTTTACGGTCTTCATTGTGTGAGATTAACTGGGACTTCACAAAAGAAGGTATAAAAGGATACTAGAGCATTATAATGGTTGCCATGGATCCTTTCATTCACGGATTTTCTTGATTTACAGGTGCGATTTGTCATAATGGGAAATCTGTTTTGTTCCGAGTACACTATCCACAGGCGTTTTGACCTGAAAGGTTCTTCCCACGGCCGTATAACTGATAAACCAGAGGCGGAAATTGATGGAACAACTACCCTTAAAGATCTTGACCTTAATTATATATTCCGGTTGCAGAAGATTTGGTTCCAAGAATTTTGTAGGTAAAATTTTAACATTTTTCCTTACCAGTTGTTTGCTACTCATTTCTTTTCATGACACAAAAATTTTATATCATTCCTTTGCTCCCTGATCCATGGCCTGCACTCATCAAATGAATCTACATCTGGACTCATACTTGGAGCTAAGTTGAAAAATTTCAGAACTGGAATTTGTAGTGTCATGTAATAGAAAATGCCAATATTTTCTATTTTTCTTTATCATTATAATAATGACAAATAATAATAATAATAATAATAACTATTTCGTTGGTCACACTTCTCAAAAGGAAGTGAAAACTCTCTACATTTAACAAGGTTTCATATCACATATTTGATATTTCTTTCCTGAAAGAGAAATAAAACTCTCATTAATAGGAATGGAAGAAGACAAAAACCGTGGCCACGCAAATATTATGGGTCAATATTCTATTTGATGGTTTCTCAATTTACACCTCTCATTGGTTTTTCCTCAATCCAGGCAAGTAGACAAGGATTGTGACTTTCTTGAACAGGAGAGAATCATGGACTACAGTCTATTAGTTGGTCTTCACTTCCAAGAAACTTCACATCGGGAAGCAAGCACACCCGAGAGCCATCATTCAGGTTTCTGTTGTCCATTTGATTATTTTTTAAGTAACTTGAGTTTCTTATTCCAAATCATAGTTTCAGCAAAAAGCATCTGATATTTGAAAATGTATATTTTAGGAAGTAGAGATCCTGATTACGAAGCAGATGGTCAGTTAGGAGCAGACAAGGAACACGACTCTGCCAGGTAGAATGAACTCACGAACTATTGAAATTCAATTCCTGAAATCTTGCAAAAACCTTCTCATGCTACCGCTGTAATATAGCGAGAAATTTAACTATCCATGCTTGTTTTTGATATTTTGCTGATGAAACACGTGTATGCTTTACCATGTTAGCTGTTCCAATGAAATGCTCAAGAGTAAAGCCTGATTTCCTTCCATTCTACTGGTTTATTAGCTTTCTAACATTGATGCTCTCTTGTTCAATATCATCACCATAACAAACTTGAATTCACTCTAATTGTTTGCTGCTGACCTTCCCTGGCAATCATTATTCTGAAGTCTGACATTTACATATTCAGGTGGGCTTCCATTAGTCTAGGCATCAATATGCCAGCACGGGCAGAACGGACAGTGAGACGGGGAGAGCCCGAAGCTCAGCTAGTAGGAGAACCCACTGGGGAGTTGTATGATGTGATCATTTTCTTTGGTATAATCGACATACTACAAGACTATGATATCAGCAAGAAACTCGAGCATGCTTATAAATCGTTTCAGTATGATCCATCGTCAATATCTGCTGTTGATCCAAAGCAATATTCGAAACGCTTTCGAGATTTTATCTTCAGAATTTTTGTAGAAGACACTTGAAGAAGTTGTTATACTGACCCAATTCATCAAAACTTGCAGACAGTGGCCATCCTTGTACAGTCGGTCCGTTGTGAGAAATGATATCGGTTTTTGATAGAGTTGTAGCGCTTGGCCACGGAAAAAAGAAAGAAAGAGCAACCATTTGGTGTATAAAATTAAGGTAACCATGTAGAGCTTTGCCACTTATGCATTGTATTTTTCTTTCTAAGTTAGAGAGTTATTAGAAAATTGTGATATGATTTAGAAAGTTATAGCTGAGAGTTGTCACCCTCACCTCACCCCAAGTGTTAGTAATTTGTAAATTTATTTATTAACTAAAGGTTGAAGACCGAACTGTTACTAAGTTGTAACTTGATTCCCATTCTTTCCCTTTTTTGTATTCATTTTCTTGTCTCAAGTCTGAAAAAGCCTTTCACAGTGGTAGAAATAACTATACTTATTTCCTTCTCCACCCTTCATTTTTATATTATTCTCTGATATAATGTTATTTTTCTCTATTTTAGTTCATTTGGGGTTCAAACTCTCAAAGGAGATTATCATAGCTTAGCTTTGTGATGTTACTGTGCACTTGAATCACTACTAATACTTCACATTATTAAAAAATAAATAAAAAAAGTTCCATTGTTCTAAAAAACACATTATTATTTAGGGTAAGTTATTTCAAACTTGTTCTTCATTTCACTAGGACTTTTCTTTCCTATATATATCTTGAACATACTTTTCTTTTCTATTGGATTTGGGAATAATTGATTTAGATATTTAGAGTAATAGTTTTCTTTTATAAAAAGCAATGATAGGATACTTTTATCCCAATGCAAATAACACTAAATTATACATAATGACATTCAATACATAACCTAGACTTTTTTTTTACTAAGAAAGGTGGCTATATCATAATTTTTTTTATTTCACAAGTGTCATCGTCAACTTACACGCACCTCAGCTAATCTCATAAAACAATCCGTCTAATCCTAAAACATTTGAATGCCAAGAAAACTCATAAGATATTAAATCCTATATAAGTGGTCACCATAAATTGAATTCATTCTCTTTTAAATTTTTTTAATTAAATCCAAAACCTTCAAACATTTGGCAACATAACGAATATCTTAAAACTTTTGTCTTTCCCTTTTTCACATTCTTCAATTACCTAGTTTTTATTAAAAAAAGATTTTATATATAAAAAGAAAAGCAGTTATCTTTTATTTCTTCCTACTAACCTACTTTAAAAAAAATGCTCTTATCTGTCCACACAAAGAGTCTATGCAAAAGAAAAGGAAAGGTAAAGAAGACTAATTGAGTGACTAGGGGAGCCCCCCACCCTCCATCTTAGCTCTAAATATATATATATATATATATATATATATATATAGAGAGAGAGAGAGAGAGAGAGAGAGAGAGAGAGAGAGAGAGAGAGAGAGAGAGAGAGAGAGAGGAAAAGGACCTAATTTTGAAAAGAAAGGAAGAGGGTTTAGGTTATGAAGAAGGGAGACAAGATACATTAAATTAGTTTGTTTTGTTAGAATAATTTAAGAGAATGTAAGGGGACACAAATTTTGTTTGGAAAAAAAAAAAAAAATCCCTCTTCAAATGTTTTAAGAAATATACAAAAGCATGGGTGTTATTTTGAAGTAAAACATATGAAAAATGTTTAAGTACATCTAACAAGAGAAGTTGTGGTTTTTTGATGTGATATCTACCAAGAGGAGTGTTCTCATATAATTAATTATGTGAAATCATATGAGTGTTTGTATAAATATACAACCTAGAAAAATTAAAGCCTCCTAAAGGGGAAGAGGACAAATGTATATGTTAATTTACTATTTCATAGGCTTTATGTTAGCTCCTTTTGAAAAATGCTATTAAGAAGATTATGTCAAATATATATATATATATAAATGGGAGTTTAGTTTGTTTTTCATTCTCCCTATCATATATTCATTCAAGTTGAAACCCCATAGTGTTACCATAGAGTTGTTTTTGGCATACCAGTACTTGTCACGTCTCTTTGCCCATTTGCAATGATATGTAGTTGGATTCAATCTCTTACACTTTGCTACAATGAAAAGACAAAAAGGGGGTGGGGGAGATTCTCAGCTTTGTGAGTCTATTCATTTTGCATTTTGGTCATCTCTTTTAATGCATATACCTTTTTGTTAATGCTTTGCTTCCAACTTCATTCATTCTTTTCTCTCCTCCATCAATGCTTCTTTTTCAAATCTTTTCAAGTTTTGGTAATTCTTACACTACTTTGCTCTTCTCCATTGCCCTGCTTTCTTTTGCTAAAAATGGGATGAAATGGAACTAGATTTCAGTTACTTTCATCTTCTACTTATATCGTTCGTGTGGGGTCTGACTTTACTTATTCCAATTCTCACTAAGTATTCACCATCGAAGTTGTCTCAATCAAATAAATGACTTCCATTTAATGATGCCCTCTCATAATTGGAGAAGATCCAAATAAGTGAAAATGTTCAAAGATGAAGACAAAAGATAGTAATGTGGAAAGAGGAAGTATTACAACCGCTTTGCCTGTTCCACCACGGTGGCATTTCACAAGAAGATGCTTGATGTTCTATTTTTGAAGATGAATGGTTTCATTCGTTTTGTAAAACTTTTCGAGATAGACAGTCAAAGAAGAGATTAAACTCTTGTATCCCAACATATAATACAGCTGCTATGAGATATGAAAAGCTAGCTTGCTTCAGCAGACATTTGGATGGATGAAAGTTGCACATCTTCTAAGCAATGTACAGAAGATCAGTATCCAACTATCATTGAACTTGACATCTTACACTAAACTTAGCTTAAGACTAGAAGAACTGTAGAACAGAAAAATCCTATTACAACTATGCACTTCTTTGTTCTGTTTAGTGCAACATTCATTGCATTACCACCATGATAACAACTATATAGAACTTATAGATAACATAACAGACGACTGAAATCTATCAGAGAGACCATGTTTTTTTCAAGCGGCCGAGACCAAGTTTTCAGGAGGGGGAGAGTGACAAAGGGAGATTTGGAGAAGAAAGAAGAGAAGGAATGCCTATTCCCTGTGGTGGTTACCTCTTTCCAAATGGAGGTGTGAAATAGATGGGAATGCATTTTTGTCATCAGCTCCTTGATCATAGAGAAAGCCTTTAAAGACATGACCACCAATGTTGACTGTTGCTTGGTAAGCTAACTCACCTTCACCACTGCTAATGGCAGTCACTCTATGGCACCTGAACACGGCTGGAGCCCGAACATGCCCCGGTAACGACTTCTTGAAGCTTGCATCTGGTTTCAAATTCCAAGAGGTGGTTTTAGGAAAAGATGTTGCAGTTAGAATAGATTTGAGCAAGAAAAATGAATCCACTCAACTTAGATCACTCAGCCGAATAAATATGTGTGTGTTTAACCGGAAAGCATGTTTGAAATGACTTTCTAAATAAAACCCCTCTTTAATACTCAAAATCCTTTTCTAACATTTAAAAGAGAAAAAACCTTTTTTTCAAGCACTCGAAAAGTTATTTCCAACAGGCATACACCAGTCACTCCCTCCTTGTTGGAGAAAGGAGAGAGAGAAGGAAGAGGAAAACAGAGAAAGAAACATGAAAGGATTGTAAGTTTTCCAACAAAATACCTAATGAATATGTATTGTGAGCATGTTTAGTTAATAACCTCAACAAAATGTGCAAATTTGCTGCAAGATCTTTAAAGAGAACTAAAATCAAAACTACTCATAAAAGTCTTGCAAATTTGAAACTGAATAAGATTACATTTGCACTAATCTAACAAACATTATACATAAAGAAACAAGTAACCAAATCATTACACACAGAGAAACAGAGTAAACAAATATCTCATTATTGCTGCTCACGATTCTGAATTCATTAAGAAACACAAGAAAGCAAAAATGGAAGAATGAAAAGAGAGAGATTTACCTTGATGGCTAGAGGTTGTTTCAAAGCTCCGGGGAGTGGTGGCATTGGAAGTGGAAGCGGCGGCGGCGGTGACACTCTGTGAAGGAATCAAAACTCTAGGCCTTTTAGCACCAGCAGAAGAAGAACCAGAAGACCCTCCATCGCCACTAGCTGAGGCGACGCCGTCCATCACCACCAACATCTGCCGCTCACGGCGGCGAGCCGCCGGCACCCACGTGCTCTTCACGTGTGTAGAGCAATGATTCCCACGTCCCTTGCAACAAGTCCTGCACCTCCGATACTCACACTCCTTTTTTGCTCTGTTTCCACAGTCCCTACACACTGCCATAGACCCATCCCCGCCGTCGCCTTTCACTTGTTCGTCGGAGCCATTATTTCCGGCTCCGCTGATCAGCGAATCCCCTTTCCCAAACCCAAAATCCTGGGTTCTCTTCAGATTCTCCAAACCCCGACTACGCTCGCTACCATCGTCAGCCGTCTGATTGGGCGGGGGCTGCGACGGAGGGAGACATGGGGTTGCAGCGAGAAGGGGAAAAATGCCGACGCTAACGCCGAGAGCGGTGGAGGACGGCAGAGGAAGAGATGGATGATGATCGGAAGATATGATTTGGGTCTGTTGGTGAAGAGAAGAAGGGGTCGGAGCTATAAACAGAACATCTCGGAGACCCAACATTGTTGTGTTCTGTTCTGTTGATCCAAAAAAGAAAAAGAAAAAGAAAAAGAAAAAAGCTGTTGAAATTAGAAGAAGATTAATTCAGATTGAAAGAGGGTGTTTATGATTTGGGTTGAGAAGGGGGAAAAAGAGTGTTTAAATGATGAAATTGGGAGTTAGTTTTATGGGATGTGGGGATTATGCAGTGTATGTTTGTGTTGGGAAAAAGAAGAAATTTGTTACACCAAAAGCAATTCTGTTGCAGTGTTAATGGAGTGCAATTCTCTCTCATTTCACAGTAACGGAGGAGAGAGAAAGAGAAGGAAGAAGAAGAAGAAGACGACGACGAAGACGAAGACGAAGGGGTGAGTGGAAATTGGAATGAATGATTCTTCAAACTCTGCAGTGTCAAAATTGTTTTAGTTTCAGAGGAAGGGAATAACTATAAATAATGGCTATGCCTATCAGATTTCTCTATTTGATTTCAAAACACCACACCTTTTTTCTTTTTAATAAAAAATTTTGTTTATTGTAATTTATAACTTTACTTCCTATATCTATTTATTTACTCTTTAAATTTTGAAACTTTTAAATCCCTGAATAAATTTCTAATTTTGAATTGTATTAAATTTTTAATTTTGTTTTTAATCCGTTCTAAACTTTTAATTTTATATGGATGAATTACTAATTCTTCACTTTTATTATAGAAGCGCGTTTGGAATATATTTTTAAGTATTTATTTTTTTTAAAAAAAATTATTCTTAAAAAAATTGAAGTGTTATAAATTTTAACGTGTATTTTTAAAGATTTTATAAAAAATTTTAAATAAAAATGAGTTTTTTCAAAAATATTTTGAACTATTTTTGACAATATCTTAAAAAGTTGATGAGTTAAGTCAAAGTTTAAGTTTTTTTAATATATCAATTAATTTTTAATTTTTTTTAAATATACACAAAATTGGGAATTTGAGGATTTTTTTTCACCGTATGGTGTTTACTTGATTAAATGAAGTTTAATTATTAAGAATTATTGTTCAAAGGGAAGTCCAATCAAATCAAGAGTTTTTTTTTTGTGTAAAGGTGGGATGGTAAAATGTAAATAATATAATAATAGAGGGTGGTTGATTTTGCCTACCACTTACATCAAATGTAATCATCCTATATATTTTTTTCTTAATTTTAAATTATTATTAATTCAACAAAAGATTTGATCTAATTGAGACCTTCTTCTATATTATATTGTTTGAAAATTAGAATTTTTCTTTTCTGTATAAAACAATGGAAGTTAAACTACATCTCCCCCTGTTTTGCTAGTTTTTCTTTTTCTTGGAGCGTTAATTACAAATTTGGTGTATTTACTTTTAGATAAATTTCAATTAGATTTATATGATTTTAAATTTACTAAACTATAATTTAGGTTTACTTTTAGTTTACTTCATTTAGTTTTCATTTAGTTTTAAAATTTCAATGTTATCTTATTTCTATAGTTTCAAGAAACGTATGAAATATTACCAACATGATGGATTTTCCTACCAATTTTTTGTTTTTCTTTTTCTTAATCCTTTATTTAGTTGACTAGCTTGCTATATCAGGGCAAGGCTTGGTAACAAATTAGAGAAAAGAAAATGTGAGCTTTTTAATGCAAGAAAGGTTTCCTAAATTGTTATGTTTAATCAAAATATAAAAATCAAATTTAAACTTTTAAAATCATGAAGACTAAATTAAGACCAAACATGGACAATATAAACAATATATTAAAACTTTTAAGAGAAATAAGTAAAATTTAAACTAATTTCATAGAACCAAATTGGTAATTTTATCGTTATATATTTGCATCTATAGTAGAAGAATATATTGAATTTGAATATTCTAAGAAGTTATCTAAATTTTGGCTTGATAAGATTTGTTATTAAGATTTATGTTAACATTTTTGTTTTTAAGTTTTCTATTTCTTGAAAACTTAACCAATTCATTATTGTTTTCTAATATTCGAATTTGAGGTGAATTATCAATATTATTATTAATAATAATAAAAATATGCTTTGCACATGTTAATTTTAAAATAAAATGAGGATATGATACTTTTGGAAGGATAAAAGAGTAGTTTTAATGTAGGTATATAGGGAGAATCTCAGTTTCCAACCATGATGGAAATTGTTTTGAGTTTACTAATGTAGCATTCCTTCACATTAAATAACATAAACATGTCAATACTTTTTTCAACTTCAAAATATATACAATCTATTTACAATAAATTAATTACCTAAACAAAAAAAAAACTTTTTAAACCTTTATCATAATTCACCTAAAGTAAGAATGGGACCCAAAAATGCTTTTGTGTGAATTTCCATGTAAAATAGATAAAATTTCATGTAGTTAAAGAGATTTTTTTTTTTCTTTGAGTTTATTGTGACTTTTTAGGTAAAAAAAAAAAAGTTAAATTTTAGTTTTATTTATTAATTTGTTTTTTTTTTAAATAATATATGGGATGAAGAATCAGTACAAATTCATGCTATTTGACATTCTGCTTTGGAATTTGCAATGCTAAACTTTTGAAAATTAGTTTTTCCAATAATTGTAATTCATTTTAAAATGTTCTAGTATATTTAGTACAATGTTATGATGTTTACTATTAATTTTTTAAAAAATAAAGTAAAACAATTTTGCTTAATTTCTTAAATATTAACCTTTGGAAGTTTTAAACTTTTCTTTCTAATCTAATAAATAATATTTTAAAACCAACCAAAATATAGGTAAATTTGATGTTTACATTTTTACTGTTAATTGACATGGCACAACTTTTTTTTTTTTTTTTTTTTACTAAAAAATAATTTAAAAATTAATCGGACAATAATATGAAACTAATACTAAAAAAATTAGATAAGTAGGGACAACTTACTACTTAGAAATAAAAAAACGACACATGTCATACACATTTTTTTTTTTAATTTTTTAATTTTTAAGAAAAAAGAAAATTAAAATCAGTAGAAAGTAATTAAGAAGAAAGAAAAAGGAGAGTTATTCCAAAGTGTATTATGTGGAAAGCTAGATTCATCCAAATGTTACCCAAGGAGTGACCTACAAGTCATAGAGGATGGACCACCTAACCTCTATTATGGAACCCTACCCTTAAAACCTACGCCCCTATGCCCTATATAACTCCAAATTATCATAGTTTTTTAACTTCCTCTTTTTCACTTTCACTTTTTTTTTTTCTCTTTTCTTTTAATCTCTTTACCTTTTTTCACCCTCTAAGTGCATCCCTTTTCCCTTTTTATGGGTCACTTGTGGGGGAATGGGCACATTTTATTACATAATAATTACTCCATAACATGTTCATTTTTTTTTTAAAAAAAATTAACAAGTGGGTGATTTTTAAAATACTATAATCAAACATATAGTGAAAATTTTTAGGTTTTTTTTTTATTTTTTATTTTTTATTTTATTTTATTTATTTATTTTTTTTAAAAAAAAATTCAGATTGGTACAATATAAATATCAAAGTACCTGGATTATTACTATTGAATACTATTTTCTTTTTTTTTTCCTTATAAATCCCGTTAGTTTTGTTGATATCCCTTTCATACGTATCTCTGTTTACTCACAATTTACAGATTGCCTGGTATGAATGGGTAAAATTACTTAGGTCTATCATTTAATTTTGTCAAATTAAATGTATAAACATCACTTTTACATAATAATTGATTTGTTTTCTTTTCTTTTTTCTTTTTTGTTTTTTTTTTCGAAAATGAGTAATTTTGTAGTATTTATTTTTGTTTTTAGAAGATAAAAAATTATTGAAAAAAAATTGTGAGAAAACCAACACAATTTTCAAAAACTAAAAATAAAAGAGGGTAATCATTTTAAATGGCAAAAATGTTGAAATTTTTTTCAAATATAGCAAAATGTCACTTGATAGACAATGATAGACTATTATCATCTAGTAGTGATAGTTACATTTTGTTATATTTGTAAATATTTGAGCTAGTTGTGCTATATTTGAAACAACCCAACAAAAAGCTTAGGTCTATGATAATTATTTGGTTTTTAGTTCTATTTATTTTTTAAATTTAAGTTTATAAACACAACTTTCACTTATAAGCTTCATTGTTTTGTTACAAAATTTCAAGCCGTGTTTTAAAAAACTATGCCAAGTTTTTAAATTTTTTTTTTAAAAAGTTAATTTAAATTTTTTTTCTTATTTGAAATTTGACTAAGAATTAAATGTTTGTTTGGAAAATCCAGCATAAATTTCAAAATAAAAACTAAACAACACCCGAATAATTATCCAATCTAACCTTAGTTTTTTATACATCATTTTAAGATCATATACCTTAAATATTATAATTTTTAGACCCCTCTTTAAACATTGATTTTTCACTTAAAGAGTCTTAATTAGGCCTATGTGGTTTAATTAATGGCACTCTTATTTAAAATGAAAAAAGTAGATTCCATACACAATCCCAAAAGAATTTTTAAAGAGAAGCATATAAATTCTTAATTTTTTTATTATCTAAACAAAAGTAATTAGAAATCAAGAGATTCGAACTCGTAATGGATTCTTTACTAACAGAGCAAAAACATTTTAAACGAGTAACTAAAAAGAAAGCCCTAATAATTTATTATTTTATACTTATAAATTTCTGGGGAATCAATTTCATTAAACCATAAATATATTTTCAAGGATTCAAGATGAGCATTATATTGATAAACCAAAATTTATTCTTATGGTTAATTTGGGAGAGTGTTTAAAATAATATTGCCATTTTCTATTACCCCCATCAGTTAAAGTGTAATCCATATTTTTCTCATTTTAAAAGAGAGAACGTTTTAGTATTAAATAAAACACAACGTTTTAGTAACAACACGTATAAATTAAGTTGTTTTTAAATTTGAGAAACACTAAAGAAATATTGCTAAAAAGATGTAGCCTTAAAACCACAAACGTCATGCAAGAAAACAATCAATAGATGCCACTTTTTTGTTTTTTATTTGGGTTAAAGGTTTTGAAAACAAGCAATGAATCTAAAACTTACAAAAATATTTAAAGGGACTAGAAAACAAAGCAAATTTAAACATTGGAGACAAAATATAAAAATAAGATCAAGTTCAAGTATGAAAACCCTATTTGAACCAAAATTAAATGAATAACATAAATAAAATTTATGAAGATTTAAACTCATTGCTAAAATTGTCCTAAGCAATAAAACTAATAATTAATCAAGAACTTAAATAACTCTAAATTCTTGTACTATAATTAAGGTTTAGATTTAATACACATCTTTATGTGAACAAATGGAAACATGATGGCTCAAATTGTAGACTGATAGGAGTGACAAATGTACATTGTATGATTAAGATGTGAGAACAATAAAGTATTTTTTTATCCCTAGCATATAATATATTTTTAGAGTATTTGCATTAATGTTTCAACTTTCAATAGCTTATGTGATCTGAATATTTGTAATTGATATTCCATTATAAAAATAATAACACTAATGATTGATTTTTTAAATTACTTATGTTGGTTTTCTTTTAACCACTTATACTGGTTTTTAGAATCCTCATTCTGCATTTTTCCCTTTTAAGTGCGTGTTCAAATTAATCTTAATCTTAAACAGTAGCTTGTAACAGCTTAGTTTTTTAACCGTCTCTAAATTTTAACATGTTATTGTTATTTACAATTTGTAACAATTCTTTCAAAAAAAACCTAATAAGATTTAATGAAATTTCTTATAAGTTGATAAATTGATTAAAGATCAATTTTGTTAATAAATTACATAATCAAAATTGACAATTAAATTTGACAAAAAATTTACGGACTAAATTATTGTTATAAATTTGAAAATATAGAGACTAGATTATTACAAACTTGTAAATACTTGGACCAAAACATTACAAACATTATTTTTTTAAAATCTAGGGACCAAAATTAATTTCTAACCTTTAATAAAATTCAAATTTAAACTTGAAACAACAGGGATATTAGCCTTTATATTTGGAGTAGCCATTTTTGTGCCACATTTAGAGAAAAAATTACTAGTTATTATTATTATTATTATTATTTAATTTTTTTTTTTTACACAAGGATTTACTTATACTTTTTAAATAAATTTTGAGAACTTTGTTGCTTATAATCAAGTAAAAATATCGAGGTTGACAAAAATGTTTTGACCTTTGAATATACTTTTTTTACCTCTTTCCCAAAAAAAAGAAAAAACCATCGTATTTATGTTTAGACTTCAATTTGTTAACAAAGGCTTAACCCCATCCTACCTCGTCCCTATCCACCCAACATTTATTAGTTTCAAATGAAGAAGGCTCCAACACTAACCTACATCACATTTTTGAAATTAGATTAATTTGATTTGATAAGATCATAAAAACATAATACAACTAATTTAATGGATAGAAACTGTATCTATAAGTACATTAGAACATAACATTCTACTAATTCATACTAGTTAACCGTATTTCTCCCTATCTAATCTTAAATGCAATTTTTTTCTTTTAGTTAGCCCTAAACCAAAAAAAAAAAAAAAAAAAAAAAAAAAAAAAAAATCAAATCTGATACACTTTGTCAGAGGAATAATTTTCTTTACATTAGTTTTTTTTAACCATAAGGTTCAATCATATCTACTTCTTAGCCTACAAGTCTTTCTTTTTTACGGAAAAAAATATATTTTTCATAATAATAATAATAATAAAAGGACCCCACCGTATCCCCCGGTGAAGACGGGTGTAGAACATTTATTGCGACAAAGAATTTTAGGAGCAATAATGAAATTAATATACACACATCTTCAAATTGGTATAATATAAAATATAATTCTATAAATAATGATTAATTGATGGGAAAGTAATCCCAATTTGAATTAGTTTTGAAGCTAGTAAAAGTATTTTATGAAAATATCAATAATTTAGTTTTTTGAAGATCAAATTATTAATTTAGTTCGGTGGTTGAAAAAATACAATCATAAATTCATATATATGTACATCTTGAGAAGGAAGTGGTTTAAGTGCTATTTCTCCAAACTTTTGAATAACCTTTCTAATTGAAAAAGATGAATATATTATCAGTTGTTAAGATCCAATAATAACAATTATGCTACTTTTTACTTCTAAATGGTAAGAAAACACATCTTTACAAAAATAATGATGCAACATGATAACAAAGATAACTAGGCAACAAGAAAGATATTCTCTCTCTCAGTAGGTCATTTTCATCAAGCTCTTCTCTCTCCAAACCTTTCGTTTGGATCAACAATGTTGAAAATGAGGAGAAAACGGAAGTAAAAATGAAAGAACAAAAATGAGAACATCATTATAGACTAAATGTCAAGATCAATAGGAATAAGATTGCAAGAAAAGAAAACAGGTATGAAACTAGCTAGGTGGAGATAGTGATAGAAAAAGAAAGAGAGGAGAGGGGAGTAGGGTTAAAATTAGGAGAAAGCTAAGGAATAGGCATAAAGAAGTAAATTCAAAGGTAAAAAAAAGTGGGTTAGGATTGGAATAGTCCAAACCAACCATATTTTCAATTTTCAACAGCAAAATGCCAATGGGCTAAGGCTGAAATGTAATAGGGAATATGTACTAACACTAACCACCTATTCTACTTCTCCAACTCTTTAGGTCTTCTCTTCCATATCCCACCACCAGTCTTGTTCCTTCTTTCTCTTTTCATCTTAACCAATCCTACTACAACTACATACCATGCTTTACCTTTTTTCCCCTCTAAAAAATTGCACCTATCAACAAAGTTGCACAATGATTTGGCCTTGTTTGATAACAATTAGGCTTTAAAAAAACTTTCTCATAATCTTTTTGAGATACATTTCAAAATTGAATCCTTAGTTAAGTTTTAAAGAAGAAAAAATGTTTTCAAAAACTACTTTTGTATAGATTTCAATATTTGGCTAACTAGCTGAAAAAATTGAAAAAAAAAAAAAAAAACAAATAACCCTATAGGTGGAAGTGGTATTTATAAATCTTTTTTAATAAAAAATTCCAAAAATAAAAGATTAAGATCTTGTTTGATAAATGTTACGTTTTTAGTTTTATGCTTTTGAAATATATGCATGCTTTCATGTGATTTCCTAAATACCATTGTTATCTTTCTTAAAGAAACTTGTGAATTCTTAATCAAATTCCAAAAACAAAAACAAAACTTTAAAAACTACTTACTAAAAAAAATTGAAAAATTGGATTATGAAAATATCTCTAAAAAGTAGATAACAAAACAAAGAAACACACATGGGTAAAAGTAGTGTTAATATAAGTTAAGCTCATAAATACTACTCTATCCATAATTTTTTCATCTACTTCCTAAAAGTATTTTCAAAAGCTAAGTGAAGTTTTGAATATTTTTTTTTTAAAAAAATTAAAAACTTTACTTATGTTTTTGAGATGTGGTTCGGAATTCAAATGTTTCTTTAAAGAAATGAAAAGAAAATAGGACAATTTGAAAAGAAAAATAAATCAAACATGACCTTAATATTTTGGTTTTAAGAAATTGAAAGCTTAAGGAAAATTTAAGGTACTCTTCACACACGTTTGTTCTGTGTTGTACACTTTATAGAATTGTTTCAAACAACTGTGTTTAAACAAGAGTGTAGCCTATTTACAACTTGTTGTGCACTTAAAATATGATTTTGGTGGTTTTTAAGAACACTTAAACGTTATTTTGAAGTTAAGTTTATACTGAAAGCTCAACTGAAAACAATTGTGAAAAAAGTTTTATATACAATCACATTTTTGTGTTAAGCATGCCACACCATGGAAAACCCAGAGGTTTTTTTCCCTTCTTTTTGTTGGACACTTGCAAAAAAATAAACATTAATTAATTAATTAAAAAGACACCGAACTTACTAACTTATGGATACTCACTAAAGAAATAAAGTTCATGTACAGATTTTTCCCCCTTTTTCTCTCTCAAACAGACAGCCAACTTCTTGTTTTGATTTTTATTTGAACAATGAAATTCGTGTTCCAAAAACGACAATAGAGTTCCTTTCAAATAATCTATTTCCCCGATTTGACGGGTACCAAATAATTTCAAAGAATCATTTGGAAAGGAAGAGGTCAAATTAAACTACACAACTACTTAGTGCTTTGAACCGATATTAGAAAACTATAATATATTTTACAAAACAACAAATAACTTTTCTATGCTACAAATGTAATATTAAATATTTTAATAAAAATTACCTTCAATAGATTAAATTTAAGATTTATTAAGAATACAAAGATAAAATTAGATATTTGAATGTAGATCGACTAAATTTGAACTCAATCTAGGGCTCAAATAGTATTTTAACCTAAATATTATTTTTAGGTAAGAAAAAGTACCTTATAAATATGTTTCCAAAATTTATAAATTAAATGAATCAAAAGTAAATCAATAGCAAAAATTATTTTGAAGATTTATTGAAAGTAAAAAACAAGTTTAAACCTTTTAAAGTATAGAACCTAAAATGAAATTAAATCCAAGATTCAAACTAAAATAGCATTTTAAGCATAATTGTCTATATGCAACCTTAACTATATTTTTAAAAATTTTGAAACTTTGAGTATATGTATATAAATTATTTCCATTCCTAGACAATTGCCTACTTTTTCATTTTGGAATCTGATCTTTCTAAAACTTTAACTTTTTTATATGAACATTTTGTTCGATTACTAAAGCCTTGTTTTATAACCATTTTATTTTATGTTTTTCTTTTGAAAATTAAGCCTATAGACACTACTTTCACTTTATTTCTTTGTTATCTACTTTTTACTAATGGTTTAAAAAACCAAGCTAAAATTTGAAAACTAAAAAAAATAACTTTTAAAAACTTTTCTTTTTGGAATTTGACAAAGAAATCGACTATTGTACTTTAAGAGAGATACAAATCAATGTAAGAAATGAGAAGAATAGACTTAATTTTCAAAAACAAAAACAAAAACAAAAAATAAAATAATTAACAAACAAGACTTGAACTATTAAAGATTTGATTTTGACTCAACTTGTATGAGGCACAATTCACAGTTAGTCCCCTACCTTATGCATGATCATTTGAATTTCAAATGTCTCATTTTTCTTTCAATAATTTGGAATAAAGTTTGTATGATAAGACTAGTTCTACCGTTTAATAAGAGTGGAAGGGCTTAAATTAAGATTCTAAATTTAAGAGCTAAGAGGGTGGAAAAAAAAAAGTCCTTAGATGTTAAACCAAAATAGAAAATTACGAACTTTCTAAGATGAAAATGAGAAAATGAACAACAGATGAGGTCAAAACCCTAATTCAACAATAGATTTATCATCAATACTTTTTTTTTTAATTAATTTTTTTACCATCAATGTTCACTATTTCTATTTAAGGAATTTAGAAGAAATCCCATTGAAACAAAACCTTCCCCCTTTTCTCTAGTTTTTGGCGATATTGATAACAAGGTAAACAAACCAAGACAGCAAAATAATCTTATCTACTCACAAAATCTGAAACCTAAGCAATTAAAGCTGAAGGGCAACTCTGATTTTGGTACTGTAGCTAAATCGTAATTTCCAGACAAACAAATACAAAAGTCCTCGGAAAAATTCCAGCTAATAAGTGCCGAATGATGAGCCCACAAAATATGCTAATGGATAATTACTCGAGAAATTAGCAAAGACCAAAAATAAAATTTTGGACAAGTTGCAAAAACCACCTATAAAGTATGGTAGTTGCAATTATACCATTAAAATTTCAAATTTAAAAATGAAATCCTCAAACTTATATAAATAATAACATTTGGTCAAATTAGACATTCAATCTTATATAATTCCATAAATTGTAACATTTGTATAAATTTACGGATTCAATCTTTACCATTTGTAGGTCCAATTTCTACAATTATTGTAAGCCCGAGGGTCTAATTTAAACACTTTTAGAAGTTTCGGGGCCTAATTTTTACAATTGAAAGTTTGAGGGAGTGTAATTGCAACAACCACCATACTTTAGGAGTGGTTTTTTGCGATTGACGCTAAAATTTAAAAAAAAGTATAGTATGACATTGATTAAACGTCATTGAAACCAGTGTCTAAACTGGAAAAGTTGAAAACCAAGCTACTGCTGGAAACTAGAAGATAGCACTGATTGTGAATGTCATAGCATGCATTGAACCTTGAACTATTATGAGCATAGCCATATGCTTTCCATGTTAATATTCGCATGCATTATTGACCAGCAAACAGTGTTTATGTCAAAGAACATTCAAGATTAATGTATACATATGGTAATGTATGCTCGAAATTATCTTAGAGCTAAAGTGAGAGGTACCTCTTGGATTGAGTTTGTTCCAATAGCTGCCACACATGAGATCCTTAGCGGTGAGCCAAGCCCCTTATGAAATCAGTAGATAGAAGAAACTATAATCGAGACAAAAATGAGAGTTAGAGTAGGTAAGTCATGAGTGAACCCTCACTTTTGGATCCAATGCATCCTTTAGCAAATAAGCACGCACCTTTAAGGATAGGCCTGTATACCACCCGTATAAGTTGCCTCAATAGAAGCCGATCCTTCAGCTGCGAACTCATCCCATGACTCTGTAGATAGTATAACAAAATCTGCAAGCTTTCCTGGAGAGAGAGATCCGAGATCTTTGTCAAGAAAGGATGCATAAGCAGCGGATATTGTATACCTGCAAGGTTGATGTGCAAATGTTCTTGAATGGAAGTTGATTTCATTAAACAGAGGAAAGAGATGCTTACATGAAACCTTGCACATGACCTACTAATGCAAAAGATTTTCCAGTATCTACAAACAGATAAAAATTAAAAGGTAACCTGCCTAATAATTAACATTTCTGAATTTTCAGCTATATCAGACGAGGGAATTAATCTAAGCCTCCCTTAAGAAGTTGACTAATGACATCAACCCAAATGCAAGTCGGGAATTGGGATGACAACAGATAGGTTGGGATTTGGGAGACCTTGACCCCACAGAGGTTTTTAACTCCTATCCTCACCCCATATTTTCGAAGCATCAAAACAGGTCCGAGATATCTCCCAACAGGTATTTTTATGCGGAAAAAAAAAACCAATTTAATCTTTTTTTTTATATAAAAAAATAGTTCAAAATTAATATATAGAAAATATATATCCAAGAGCCAGAAGTTTTTTTTTCTTTTTTCTTTTTGAAAAGGAAACAAATATTTTACTGATATAATGAAAAGAGTCTAATGCTCAAATTACAAGGAGACATAGTAATCCAAGCAAATTAAAAGACGAGATAAAGGGATCAACATGCACACCCGATCATCTCAACTAGGTTGACACCACTCTAGCACCCTCATCACATCCCAATAGTTACAAAAGAGAGAAATCAATGCTCAACATAAATAGGTAAAGCATACAACATGTGTTGTTATTTAATTTTTAAAAGAAATAAAAATGCATCTAAGCTAGGGAAGTAATTTTTCAATTATACCTGAGTTTATTTATTTAATTTTTTAAAGGAAACACTTTCCTTTGATTTCATTGATTTTGAGAGAGAAAAAAGTTACATATAGAGTCTAGACTTCCTGAGTTTACAAAAGAAAACACAGCACTCAAAGTACAGTTAATTACGAAGGGACGCTGGTTGCAAAGACACAAGAGCAATGGCACTAAGCTAGGTCATGATCGTTCCTTCAATCTCTTTCCTTCTCATGACACACGCGGGAGTTTCTTTCTAACAATATGGCACATAGAAAAGAAAAGCATTGACCAAACTCATCCAAGGTTATAACTGTCCCTTTAAATCTATGGTCAAGCAATAGTTCGACCATTTCGGTTGACGAGCCCAAGATCCATGGTAGTTTGAAGACTGAAATAATATATTCCACTCTTTACTTTGTAAGAGCATTGAAAAAGAGTTCTCTTGGTTTTCTTCTGAATGCACATGTGGGACCCCCAATTATACACACATATAAATGTAGGGGTAAGAAGGGTATTACACAAATAATTGGTTAGTTGGAGGGAATATTGTTTTGCGAGGGGTGAGGTTTTAAGGAGGTTTAGGCAGAGAGAGAGTAGGCATTTTGAGGAGTCAAGTTACTCTTGAGGGAGAAGATTTCCAGCCTTCTATAAGGTGCTGGTACCATTTTGTTTTGCTTCCTTTTCTTACATTGCAACTGTTGATGATGATGTATCCCAATCAAGAGAGTATATAAATAAAATACTGAATTCTTGGATTGGATTGGAAGTTGTTTGTGTTCTTTTGTTATCAATTGTTAGAGCCCTAACAATTCTGGTATCAGAGCCGTTCTTCACTCTGGGTAGAACGAGGAGTGAAACTAAGGGAGAGATGGAAGAGAAGATTGAAAGTAATTCCAGAGGGATATTCGAGTTGAAGGAATGGATGATTGAGATGAGTAAAACGATTGATCTCGTGGCGGTAAACGTTCAGAATCTGATGAATTGGCGAGAAAAGGAAGGATTGGTGTTGCAGTCTGGAACGTTTCAACAAGCGAAATCGAAGGAAGATGATGAAGGAGAGAGTTCGCAGAGGAGATCAGGGAGAGAAGTTGATCGGAGTAAATATAAGAGGTTAGAGATGCCGATTTTTTCAGGTGAGAACCCAAATTCATGGTTGTATCGAGCATAACACTATTTTGAGATTCACGATTTGGAAAAGATTAAGGTTGCGATCATTGCGTTCGCGCCGGACGTGGTGGATTGTTTCAAGTGGACACACAATTGGCAGCGATTTTGTCCTAGGAGACTTTGAAGGAGAGGCTGTTCTGTCGCTTCCGGCTAACCCAAGGGGGAACGTTGCTTGCAAGGCTTCTACGCATTCAACAAAAAGGAACTTATGAAGAGTACATCAAGAAGTTTGAAACATTTTCGGCACCCCTACCAAATACGGCGGAAGATGTTTTAGAGCAGGCATTTTTTAACGGTTTATCACCGGAGATTGGGGCGGAGGTGAAGAGCCGACACCCAATGGGCTTAGATTAGTGTATAAAAGAGGCCCAAGCAGTAAGTAATTGAAATATAGCCCTAAAATTAGCTTTAGAAGAATTGGGCCTCGATCGTGGGTCGGCCCAGCAAGGAGGAGCAACGAAAAACCCGAAGAAGTCATCTTCTGAGACAGCCCTGAAGAACGTGGTGATACTCGACAAAGGAGATACGGCGAAGAAAGAAGTTCCCTACCGTCGACTGTCGGATGCGAAAGCGAAGGAGAAGCGCGACAAGGGCTCTGTTTCCAATGTGATGAGAGGTATTTTCGCGGCCATAAGTGTAAGTCAAAGGAGAAGAGGGAACTGAATCTGTTGATTGTGCACGAGCAAGAAGAAGACGATTCCAAAGCAGAGTCGCCGATAGAGGAAACACAGGAGGTGAAAATACTGGAGGTAGCGGACAACATGGAAATGGCGTTGAGATCAATTTTGGGGTTTTTGGCCAAAGGAATGATGAAACTAAAAGGAATGCTCACGAGTAAGGAGGTCTTAGTAATGGTAGACTATAGCGCGACTCACAATTTTATCCATCAAAGAATCGTTGACGAACTCGAGTTGCCATTGTCGGAAACTTCTCATTACGAAGTAGTAGTCGAAAATGGGGTGGCTCTCAAAGGTAAGGGGATTTGCAAGGCGGTCGTCGTGGTTCTACCCAATTTAATGATCAAGGAAGATTTTTTGCCGCTGGAGTTGGGACAGGTCGATGTGATCTTGGGAATGGTGTGGCTTGTAACATGGGATATATGGAAGTGAATTGGCCAACGTTGACTATGACTTTTGTTTTCGGCGATCAAAGAGTGACGTTGAGCACTTGGGAGGATGAAGATTGTGGGTTTTTAATCGAATTTCAACATTTGGAGGCCAAAGAAACAGAGGATTATGGGAAGAAGCGTATGGAAGTGAAGGAAGTACCCATTATGATTCAAGGGGTGCTGGACGAATTCAAGTATATATTTGCAAAGCCAACATCTCTGCCTCCAAATCAGGTGATAGACCACCGTATTAATCTGAAGGCCGACGCCACTCCCGTGAACGTGAGACCATGTAAGTATAGTCATACTCAGAAGGATGAAATTGAGAAGTTGGTCAACAAAATGCTATCAGCTGGAATAATCAGACCCAACCGCAGCCTATATTCGAGTTTTGTGTTATTGGTGAAGAAAAAAGATGGCGGATGGCGATTTTGTGTGGAATATAGAAGATTGAATCAAGCTATGATCTCTGATAAATTTCCGATACCAGTGATTGAGGAGCTGATAGATGAACTTCCAACTGTCCATATCACCAAAATAATATCCTAACCCTGACTCCATTTCAAACATAGATTTACCATTCCATTTGTGGTAGTAATTTTTTCATCTCTACGCTAGGTCTGGCCCCATAATAAGGCTAATACTTAGGAAACTGCGTTGCTTCTATAAGTGCCGAACAGACCCTAGAATTAGAAACAAACAAAAGCAAACTAAACAGGTACATCTGAGAAAGTTATTTCAGAGTATTGCTTACGCCTTTATGGCTTCATCGAGTGTGAGGCACTCTGATGGCATCCAAGCGTGATCCCAGGATGGAGGTATCCTTCTCATTGCAGTCCTGATACCACCCAATGGATTGATATTTGCAACCTACACACAAGAAGCAATCTTAAATATTCAACTTAAAAATGTATGTAATTTAGAAATAGCAATCTTAAATACACAATTAACACTTTTTTTTTTTTTTTTTTTTGCTTCTTCTTCTTCTTTTTTCTAAGGTATAATTTTTAAAAATAGCAATACACGGGATTAAGCCTATGCAGTATTTAAGTTATAAAAATGTCACAAGCTCACCGGGCAGTCGGAACCAAATGCTAAGCATGCTTTGCAAGTTAATAGTGATCTAAATAAAAAGGATTCTTTTTCAGCTCTCTGTGCCCCAAGTTTGTTTGTTGCAGACTCTGCATCATCCAAAAGGTGTTCGGGCTGCCAAGAAACAGATCAGATCATCTGAACTTAGATGAAACTATCAAAGGGATGGTGAGCTACCAACGTGCTAAATAGTAATGTTAAAACCAAACTGTAAATCAAACTAAAAGGAACACTTAGTGAAATTAACATGTTTTGGACAACCAGTCACAAACGGAAGAAGGGAAACTGAAAAGCAGAGAAAAATGGAAAAAGGGATTTGACATTTCAAATAAATTATTAAAGATTAAAGATCCACCTTTTAAATGCTTAAAAACATTTTTTTAGCACTTAAATACTTTTCTAAGCATTCGAAACCGGCCTTAATTGTAGATAATAATTTCCACATGTATTCATGGAACGGCTCAAATCACAAGCATCAGACCTTTGTTTACATCTCATAATTTCTACTTAGGTCAATTCTGATGTGGTTGCATCCTTTCCCCTTCTCTAGTCCAAGACAATGAAAAAGCCCTCTATCTTTTTCCCCATTAAAATTTGTCCAAACTCTGTTCATCATACGAAAAAATTAATGTGACGCATGATTTTCATTAGATATGAGAATTTTGTTTATAGAAGAATTTACAAGTTGGTAACAGATTATGCTGAAACTAACTACATAACCTATCAGAACTTAGCATACAATCATGCATTATCGGAAAAGTAGGACTGTGCTATGAGAGCATAACCACTGACACCCAAAGTGAAGAAGTAAAAAGACTTTTAGCCAGGGCGTAAGCTTTTCAATGTGAATAGTTTCGACAAGTTTTTTCTTTGGTTTATACTATTTGTGCCTCATGGCCCAGGTATCGGTCCTTAATCTGAAAATTTGAAAATGGGACAAACATGTCGACAGAGGGCTCGTATAAGAACAATAAGAGACCTGGGCTGAAGCAAAAATCCTTAGTTTACCAAACCGTTGAGGAGCTCCAGGTGCCAAATGTTGAGCATGCTCAACCTATTCATCAGAAACAAAAATAACAATGAGGTATGTTTATCAAGACATTAATTAGCTTCCTTATTTCTCAGAGCCCATTACCCTAAATCTTCGATCCCTTGGCCCATTTGTGGAAATAACAGATTCATAGATATCAAGGACCATATCATTTGCTTTGTCGCCTATGGCATGAATAGCAACCTGAACCAAACTTAAGGTAAACCTATTGAATCAATTATCTTGCAATCATGCTTATTTGGATGAATCAAAAACAATAATAGGAGAAGGGAAAAAGACCTGAAGCTTAGATTTATCTGATTCCATGGTCAACTTGAAAAGCTTTTCACGTTCTGTTATTTGCATGCCGCAGTTGTCAGGCTCATCAACATAAGGCTGCATGGTGACATAAACAGTTACGAAACAATGTACAATAAGAGTTATACTAGAAAGATAGAACATGGTGAAGATACTTTTGCTTAAAGCTCAATATGATAATTATCACCATAAAGTCGTAAGAACCATGGTAGGCTCCAAAAAGAAACTGCAAATGATCATTGACCATATGATCTCGACTTATAGTCATAGACTTCCAATGAATGTTTCAACTTTGAACATATCAAACTCAAAGGCCTGCCTAGCGGTGCTGATGCAACCAAACATCAACAGAAAAAATCTCAAAGAATCCTCAAAGGAATATTTTATTATGGTTTTGAAAGAACCTCAACACAAATGATGAATTTCCTATTTATAAAAAAGTAACTATCTAATCATACTAAACCAACTAACAAAAAACTCAAACAAAATTACAGAATAACTCTCTTGTAATATGGTAGATCAATAATATTTCCATTCCTCTTTAAAAAGAACTCGCCCTTGAGTTTTCCTGAATTCAAAGTCGGAAATCTTGCTTCAAAACTACTTCTTCCAAGGATTAGAAAAAAACACCAGTAGAAAATGTTGTTTTGAGCCCATCAAAACTCCAACGCAACATCTCATCAAACTTTCAAGTAGTTACATATTTGTAAAATTGATTCTTTTGGCTTTTAGGTTCTTGAAGAAACATATATCCAAACTGAAAATCTCCATCTACATCCTCAAAGTTTGTTATTTGCTGCCAATATTTATTCAATTCGTATCCCTCTTCATTATCTTGTTGCTGAAACAGTAAAAATAAAGTTTTCTTTTTATCATAATACTGAAGCTCCTTTCTGGTTGATACTTCATTTTCAACCAATAGTTTTTCCAAGCAAAACAAAAGTTCATCTTCCTCATTGAAATATTCATCAAATCCATAAAAAGACTCATCCTCTACATTCTTGAGTAGAACAAATTATGTTTAAGTAAGGTTGTTCCTCTATATTCTTCGAATTGTCTGATCATAATCATCATTAAATTATTCCAAAAACCCATGAAAAAGCTTCTCTTCTTAGCTGGAAAATTTGGAATTCCTTTCATTTTGGCATTCTTGGAGTTCATCATGATAAAAAGGATTCCTGACCATTTCTGGAACATGTTCACTCTGTTCTTGGAGCAATTTTACTGGTAATACAGGTCATTCTTGTCGTTCTTGATGAAGATTATTGTTGCTGCCTTCCTTTGCCCTCTTTGACCATGCAGATTAGAAAAATTCCACGCTAGTTGATCCACTTGTTTGACCACTGTATCCAACACACATTTAACTTCGATCAAATTTTTTTCAATTTCTCCAAGAGATGCATCAACTGACAACAAGCGTCAAGTGCTCTTAGTCAGAAAATGGTTTGCAAATTTTGGTGGAGTTCCGCTTCAGATTCCCTACTGAACTAAACTGCATCATATTTGAAGGTGGCGACCACCTGTCTAGCCATCGGGCTCTCAGCCTCTTATGAAGTTTCTTTGCTACCAATTTTACGCAACCAAACATCAAAGGATAAAATTTCTAAGAATTCTAAGGAATGTTTATTGTAATTTTAATCGTTCATCAACATAAATAACCCTCCTATTATAGAGGATTTAAGCCAACTAGTCAAACTAAACTAACAACCAACTAAAACAAAATTATAACATAACCCTCTCATAATATGCTACATCAGATGCTCTCACCTCATGAAACAACGCAGTATGTGAACCTAAAGACCCATCAACAAAACCCTTGACACCACCCAAGTAAATCCACGGGCTCACAACCTGACCCATTTTGTGGATAAGATCCTGGACGGGATAAAAAAAATGTTAGAAGCAAGAATAAACAAGGGGAGATAGTGAAGCAAGTAAAGCGACCGAAGGCTCGCCTGTAAAGGTGAGGTTGTTGCAAAGTCATAAGTAGCACAGTCAATTGAAGCAAAGACTCACAAAGATATAAAACCATTAGTGAATTACCCAAAAAATTTATCAATTTAAATATGTACAAAATTTGTGAGCTCTAAAACGAAAGGGGAAAATAACTCCAACACTAGTAAAAAAGAAATAGTAAATATACATAAACCTGAACCTTTAAATAATTAAACAAGCAAGCATCATATTACAATATCGTGGTGTTATTTTGGAGAAATGAGAATGGAGTAATTATAACTACCGGAAACTTATCACAAAACAATTATTTTGCAAAGCATTTTGAAGCCACTTGTACATGGATATGGTGAAATCCGCTCCTTTAAATGATGAATGAATATGTTGCATTAAAAAAGAACACAAGTAACCACTTCAGCACACAATTTAACATTTCACTCATTATTAAACCTGTAAAATAAAAAATGAATGAATTGAATGGTGTTGGGTTAGCTGAACAACTGAAAACCAACAAGTGGCCAAATAAAGAATTCTGTCAGAGAAATGTTAGAACTTCTTTGTGCTGGACAAATAAGCATGAAGGTTTAACTAATCTAAAAGTAGTTGAAGTTCACACCAATTCTAACGTGGATAAGTAGACAAATAAAATCATTTGCAAAAAGTTCCATCCAATAAGGACAGCCCATATCTATATCCGTTTGCATGTTTATGTGTCTCCGTGCTTCTTATTGTAAAATTAAGCAGCACATCCTAAAAATGCTGAATGTATGTACCAGAGATGGATTATATGAGTTAGCAATGCAAACTTGGGAAATATAGTGAACATCATTTAAATAACATTCCATTGGATGTCATACGTGTAGAGATGACCATGTTTCCATTGGAAAAAATAAGCAAACCCTGATCGTCATCTTCCCTGAAGAATCTGCCCACTGATACACATCTGCCCATTTAAAATTGTTGACACCAAAAAAATGGCTTACTACATGAAAGTAGGAAACAAATAAGTAATCATATCTGCCTATGGTGAGTCCTGCTGTATAAGTAGACAATTGAGGAAGCAAATCAAGGCAGGTTTAAAAATTACAGAGAGAGAGAGAGAGGCCTGAACTAGTAATTAAAACAATAGAAAAATTACCTGAAAAATCTTCCCACGATAATTCCACTGATTCTCCTGGATAATATCTTCCAAAATCAACTATTGTCGTAACACCTCTAGCCAGAGCAAGATTACTGACCCTTTGCAATGCTTCTCTTCTTTCCTCCACTGAAACCTTGGGAATATAAGGTAGGACCAACTTCCTTGCAGAGTCAATCAGCAATCCAGTAGGATCTACGGGGTACAAAAACTAAATTATACATAACTTCATTTGACCTCATTAAGACCGATTGACTACTGAAATGTACAAAAAGAAAAAGAAGGGAGAAAAAGAGAAATGAAGTTGCTTTCTTCACAAAAGAACAAAGAATGGAAATGAAATTTCAAATTTCGCAGGACAATGAGGCCATGCTTTCTTTCTTTGGGACCCTTTTAAACAGAAAATGGTATAACATGCATGCTACAAAATATTTTTAAAAAAGAATTATTCCTTTTCTTCCTTAAATACCAAAGATGAGCTTCAACTCTGTTTTGCTTCATTCCCTAATCAAAAAATGTATGAAAGAAAGAAACAGACTCAGCCAACTACATATTTGATATCGTCATGACCTTCATTGTACTGAAGTTTTAGATGATAAAGTTTGCATAACCAAATGGCTTATCTAAGTAGTTCATTTGACATTTTAAATCAAATAAGGTAAAACTTCGATCAAAATTCTGGCCCCTCCAGTTATAATAAACCATAATGAATAGCATTTGTCAAGCTAGAGTCCATATGTAAGACTAACAAATTAGAAGTATCAACCACATTCAAGCATCTTAACATTACACCTGGCCTTTTCCTTCCCTTTTCTTTTCTTTTTGTGTTTAAAATAGAAATTATTTTTTAAGTTATTTCTGTAATATAAAAGATGCCATGTCCTCTTATTTCTCCACAATTCTTTTCATCGTTAACATATGTTTGCTTCCTACAATTTTTTTAAATCTCAACCAAACTGTAATACAGTACCTCCACCAGTAGTTTTCACTATGATCCCACCTTCTGGATCTTCTGTTAAATTAGAGATACCAGCCAACTTTAGTGTCGCTTTATTAGCCAAGCTCATATGACCATCAATCCTTGACAGAAGAACCTGTACGCCAAGTTTTGAATGTAAAACAAATTACACATGATATGTTTCATGGTAGTCACCTTAAAGAGAGAGATGGCTTACAGGGTTAGATGGTGTAACATCATCAATCCAAGAAGCCATTGGCAATTCACCTCCCCAAAGATCATTATTCCATCCACCACCCAGTACCCAATTTCCTTTCTTAGTGTCTGAATATTTTTGTAAAGCTCAAAATTAGATGCCTCTACAGAATCATCAAATACAAGCCCAAAATATTATAATCAATTATTTAGAAGTTAAAAACACGGTATATATTTGTTTTACTTTGTAGCAGGGGAAAAGAATCAAAAGACATATGAAGTACAAGGACGCTACCGCCATCTAGGCAACTAATGAGAGACCTGAGAAAAAATGAGCATTAAGAAACAAAGAAACTCAGCAAAGCCGAACTTAAAACCCCTAAAGAGATTTGACAAAAGTGATCTAGACAATATGAACCTTATGAGAAAATGTTGTTATTTTCTTGGTATTCTATTTCTTTCAAAATGCATAATAGGAGGAGTCTTGTATTAATAGAGTTTCCTAATAATTTTCTTTCATTAAACTTGTATTAGTATGAGAAAATGCTGTTTTCTCAGTATTCTATTTTTTTCAGAATGCATAATAGGAGAAGTATTAGTAATAATTTTCTTGACCAATGGGAGTTCTTTCTAATCTCTTAGGTTCCTTTGATGAATGTGTTACCCATCCCACGTACCTTTCTTTTTCTCTTGAATTAAGGTTTGTTTCTTTGTTTCTTACTGTTTCTTAAAACAAGTAAAAAATAGGATAAGGCACAATCAAGCTATTACTAAAACTGCAACTGACAATAAGCAGCATTTTCCAAAATCTTGTAATTTCCCAATTTATAATTACTAGGTCCGATGAAATATTGCAGCTTCACCAAGAATCCAAATGTAGCTGAAGGAATTACCAATTTAAACAAGAAGAATGCAAGATTTTCTTTTTTAAAAAAAATAATAGATAAAAAATGGAAGATATAATTAAGATCTTCCAGTGAAATCACATTCAAACAAATGAACTTGGGATATTTACTATGACTGCAGGAGAGGTTCTTTAACTGCGATCTAGGCGACTCAATAAAAAAAATAATAATAAAAATAAAAATCCCTCAACTCATTTATAATTGAAAATATGATCATCTAATATTGAAGAAACAGAAACCAAGAAAAGCATATACATGTCCTCACCTTCACAAATCCCACCCGGATTAAAACCTATCATAATAATTCTTCTCTTGTATGTTTCTATTTTGCACCAATCAAATGGCTAAAACTCATATAAAAACATTTGTCTATTTAAAGACACATAGAACGAACACACTAAATACAAATCGAGATTTAAGAAGATCATTTTGATCATAGAATTATCAAGAAGCAATGACAACATACCAGGTTGAAAATATGAGAACACCATACATTTGTAACCAACACCTCAAGACATTCGATGAATACAACAACATTTTCACTGGATTCGTGAACTATTTTAAAGAGAGAAGATTACTTTTAGCTGCTTCTGCAACCCTTCTCACAAACTCGTTTTTATGATTTACACCATGAAGGTTTACTTGCTTCATCTGATTCATACGAGGATAGCCGCCAATAAATAATAAAAAGTAACCACTAATCAAACTTTTGAGACATTGATAAAAGCATATGGAGATTCCACTGAAAACGGTTCAACAGGGGAAGTGGAATTCAGGCCGTTAGTAAGGCAACGAAATTAGTTGAAATACATGAAGATTCACTAAAACCTGCAGTCCTTGATAAATTAAGTGGCCATGTGAATCAATAAATCCAGGAACCACAAGCTTTCCCCCGAGATTCAATTCTCTTGTCCCTTGTCCAACCAAGTCCTGTATTCACATAAATGGAGATATACTAGATAAGAGAACGAAAAATATGCTTCAATTTCTCAAACGGAGAGTAAGCTACGTTGAAAAGAGATGAAACTCCAGAATCATCCTCTACAAGTACAATTATTAGAAACGATATAACTTCCGGCAATGCCTTGTGCGAAACGGAGTTAAGCTTAAATCTCAAATCTCAAATCTCTCAATTCCAACTACATAACTCCAAATACATCTGTCAAAGATAGCGCGCACATCCTAGTCGTATCTAAAAAAAATAAATAAATAAATAAATAAAATAAAAAAATAAAGTTCTGGGGAAGAGGTTTGAAGAACCTGAACAGTGGAGTAAGTGCCGACGCGGAGAATCCTGCGGTTGAGAATGGCCATGGAATCGGCGAAAGGAAGAGAATCGTCGCTGGTGAAAATGAGTGCGTTCTTCAGTACCAAATCCGCCACAGTAGACATCGCCATTGGAGCTTGGATTCGTGCTCTAACCTGAGGATTGATTAATGGAGGATGGGAACAAGCTTTGAAAAATGAAGTGAAGTGGTTTGGTTGCAAAGCTAACCATTGCGGGGAAAAATCGCACGAAATGACCCAAAATCTAAAAATTTAGACTCACTCTCAAAAACTTTATTATAAGTGACCTTTTGGACACGTGAAATATCAATTTTACCCCTGAAATTAAATGAACACAGAACTTTCTCTCTCCCCTTTCTTGATTGCATTGAATGCTGAAGCCTTCATCACCCGCATTTTCCAGAATCATTCAATGTCAACTACCATTATACCAACAAAATTGAATGTAAGGGTACTAATGGACGACAGTCACTCTCACACATTCGTTCTGCGAGTATCACCAACTTCTTCTCTTCCATTTTTCTCTGAGAGTTACAGTAGCTGTCGCTTTTTTCATCTTCGTCCATTATTCGTTTCAGCAACATTGTGGGTTAAAATCAGAAACACAGAGAATGTAAGTGTTTCTCTTCCTATATCGTATAGGTTTAAATAAACGGTCGATTATCTTCCTATATTGCACACATCATGTATACGTTCGCTTGTTATAGTACTATGCGATTGTGTAATCCATCACCAGGCGATCGCATACATGCGACCTAGGTGATTGCTTAATCATCACCAGGCGATCGCATACATGATACTATGTGATCGATTAGTCCATCACCAGGCGATCGCATACATGATACTATGCGATCGATTAGTACATCACCAGGCGATCGCATACATGATAATATGCGATTGCTTAATCCATCACCAGACGACCGCATACATGATACTATGCGATCGATTAGTCCATCACAGGGGATCGCATACATGATATTAGGCGATCGTTTACACTTGACTGAAGATCATTTCTAACCAAAAAACTTATCTTCTCTGCAGGTCAACGAATTTTCTTCGAATCTTTGTGCGATTTGTGGGGAATGGGATCAGTCCAGATGCAACTATGTTGGAGGTCAAATGAAAGATTTGAAAATCAGGAAAGATATAACATGTAGTGAATTAGTTAGCATACTGCATGAAAAACTGAATATTGATCCATACATGTTCGATATACACATCAAATGCTGCTATAATCTGTTAGTCCAAGTGACTCCAATTGATATAGTAGACGATGAAGATCTAAATTTTTTTCTAGAAGGAAGTGATGCATCTCGAATGCCATTGTTCGTATCACTTACACCTCATGAGAGGCATGGAGTACATGACATATGCAGTCCAACGGCTGAAGCAGTTCCAAACATATCAACATATGATTTTCCCACCACGTCATCATTGGAGGAGAATATTGAGGCATGCAATCTGGGGATGACAGAAGTGAAGAATGGGCTGGTCAAAGTATTCCTTCATATGACGTGCACGGACAGTGGTCAATACCACAGACAATCCCAACTTCACCCGTGGCAATGCCATCCGTCCAAATGCCACCCACTGTCCCAAGCCAACCATTTGTAGACATAGCCAGTCCATCAAATGGCCCATCGTACGAAGACTTCATCACAGTCCCCCACGATTGTTTGAACGACGAGGATGTAAGGGAAGTTCAAATTTTCTTCTCCAAATATGACCTGTCAGTTAAACTATCAATACTCGCTTTGAAGAAGAACTTTGGATACCGTGTGAAGAAGTCCACAAAGAGTTTGCTGACAGTTCGGTGTTTGGTCGAGGGATGCAAGTGGAGAGTTCGTGCGAAGAAGCTAGAAGGAAGCGATTCTTTCAAAGTGACGAAGTATCCGAGCGCCCATACGTGTTCCCTTGAGATGAGGACTGGTAATCATCAACAAGCCAAGAGTTGGGTTATTGGCCACTTAATCAAGTCCAAGTACGATCAAGTAGGCCGAATGTACCGTCCAAGGGATATAATTGAAGATGTCCGGCGGGATTATGGTGTGAATATAAGCTATGGGCGAGCTTATCGTGCAAGGGAGTACGCCCTGGTATTTGCAAGAGGGTCGCCAGAAGGATCATACGCGCTTGTCAATTCATATGGTGAAGCACTGAAACTTGTAAATCCAGGCACGGTGTTTGAGGTTGAAGTAGAAGAGCAGCGCAGCGGTACTTTAAGTACGTGTACATGGCGTTCGGTCCATGCATTAGGGGATTCTTGAACTGCATCCGTCCTGTTATTGTTGTCGACAGTACGCACTTGCACGAGAAATATAAAGGTATGTTGTTGATAGCAACATGTATTGATGGCAACAACAACATATATCCAATCGCGTTCGGTATCATAGACGGCGAGAACGAGGCATCCTGGCTTTGGTTCATGACCCACTTAAAGACCTCGATCGGAGACATCCCTAACTTGGTGATCATATCAGATCGTCACATATCCATTGGGAAGGCTGTATCAAGTATATTCCCAGAGGCATTCCATGCATTGTATATATACCATATTCGGAATAATTTGATGGATAAGTTCAAGAATAAGGATATTATTCCGCATTTCTACCTAGCAGCCAAGGCCTACAGGATGTCAGAGTTTCAAATATATTGGTCTAAGCTTCAAATGTATCCCGGGGTGACAGCCTACCTTAAAGAGATTGGATTACATCAGTGGGCACGGGTGTACCAAGTCCATTGTAGGTATGACAAGATGACCACGAATATAGTAGAATGCCTCAATAGAGTATTAAAAGACGCGAGGAAACTGCCGATTACGAAGCTTCTTGAGCATATTCGGGGTTGGTTACAGAGTTGGTTCTATGTCAGACGTACACATGCTATGGCATGCACAAACCTTGTAACCGACTATGCAATGACTATCCTTAAAGAGGCTGAATCGGTGTCCAGAACGTATCGTGTATCTCCAGTGGACATGTATGTGCTAAGTGTTGACGATGGGCATCTTGGTGGACTGGTTGATCCCCGTTCACGAACATGTACGTGCATGGAGTTCAATTGCATGGAGATTCCATGCTCACACGCAGTAGCTGCGGCAGCCATGCGGAATATTAACGTTCAAACGTTGTGCTCGAAGTGGTTCACAGTAGAGTGTGTACTTGCTGCTTATGCCGAACCGATATACCCAGTTGGCCATCAACAAGAGTGGAGGCAAAGACCTGATTTCGATGACTTCGAGATCTTACGACCGCGGAAGGTACCAAGTGTAGGTCGACGGCAGACCATTAGAATCCCCTCAACTGGTGAGGAGCCACGACAAGTACATAAGTGTACGCTATGCGGTCAAAGAGGGCACAACAGAAAAACATGCCGGCAGCCACTGATGACGCCTGCCACGGGGACGCATGGGATGCATGAAACGTGAAGGATGACTTGGACGCATTGGACGCGTGGGACGCATTGGACGCATTGCACAAATTGGACGACTTGGACACATTGAACACATTGAACGCATTGGACGCATTGAACGCATGACACGCATTGGGACGATGGACGCAAGGGACGATGGACTTGGTTATTATTATTATTATTATTTTTACAATGGACTTAAGTGTATATGTAATTTCAATTGTAATTATTTTAATTTGTAGTTGTTTACATAGGTGATCATTAAGTGTATATGTACAATGGACTTGGTATTTTTTGTATGCGATCGCTTACCTTTTCATATGCGATAAGTATGGAAAAAAAAACAAAAAACAAACAGAATGAGTCTAACCTGGCATAGACGCTCTATAAACTTCCTCATATCGTCTATCTGTTGGCTTACATGGTCGTGTTGCTCACGAACCATTGTCGTCAGGTTCGCCAAGTCGGTGCGAACAGCAGATAACTCCTTCGACAGGAGTTTGTACGACCTTGAGTGTCTGTGCCTCCTGGAGGAGCTGGGTTGCCTCTCAGACGTCTCGGCGCGCCTTTTCTTCCCCCTATGACCACTAGACTGCCCCGGGAGAGGACTCGGGTTGGTCTCCACTCCTCCTTGGTCAACTTGTTCTTGTTCTTGTGGCAGAGAGGGTTCAACTTGAACATCGGGTTGCTCGAGGAATCCGTGTGAGGTCTCGGGTTGGTCTGCATCCGTGTCAGCCGACGGCTGATCTCTTGACGTAGGGGTGACATACGGCGTCAACTCAACCCCTCTGGCTCTATCCTCCTTGTACCTCAGTTCATCCGGCGAGGGCACAAGTCTCACTTGGACGATTGTCTATAATGCAAACAACAAATGAACAATCAAAAGGTTAGTAAAATACTATAAACGATCGTATATATAAGCTAAACGATCGCTTAGATTATACTAAGCGATCGCATACTTATACTCATCGATCGTTTAGCTAATCTATACGATCGTTGATATATATATCAACGATCGTTTAGGTTATCTAAACGATCGCTTAAATTTGGTAGGAGATGAGTTACCTCTTTGGGTTGGAAGACATTCCTCTCCAACGATTTGTATGATGGCGGCTGGGAACAGGTCCATCTCAGAATTCGTGGAATGTTTGTTTTGTTTGATTTAGTAGCCACGAACTTGCTGGAGATGGACAATATCTCGTATGCCCAGACCCGTAACACACAAAAAAAAAAAAAAAAACGGATCAGATCAGGCTTACGCAAAATAAAGAAATATAATTGTTGGAGAGTAAATTGGACTAAATCGTACCTGGAACGCAAGCACATATCCCTTGATGCAGTAGTAGGTGATGTGCTTGGGGTTGTCTGCCTTCTTAATATCATGTGCCTCTTTCTTTCCGTGCATGATAGTCTTATACTGCTCAACAGGCGGTTGAAGAAGACAGACGACCAGTCGTAGTTCGCAAAGACTTCGAAGTCGTCCACAATCCCGAGTATCTTCATGTCGAATTGTGTCTTCTTGTCTTTGCCCATCATAACGGTCTCGATGTACAAGGCGAAGGCCACCTTCACGGCATCTTGATAGTTGGTAAAGATGGTTTTCTCGAAGGCCACCTCGACATCCTTGACCAGTTTTTCTTTCTTGTCATTCGGGTCCCTAGGTCCAAGGATGAGACGCCGTAATCTCTTGCCGCATGTATCTCGATCGACTGTTTCTTCCGTCGGCCACAGTCCGGTTATGAGATTGAAGTCTTCCTAGGTGAAGGTGACCTTTTTCCCCAAAATGTTGAAGCTGATTGAGTCGGTGCTATCCTCCCACACCTCCCGTAGCAAGAAGTGGTGGAATAGCTGTTTGTTGAACACCAGGTCCACATCCAGGAGTGGACCAAATGAGGTCTTCCTGAACATCTCCATCTGATCGGTGGTCAGTTTGCTCTTGATCAGGGAGCTGGTTTTGTGGACCATGCAGGAGACGGTGGTTGGGAAGTACTTGTTCTCAGATACCGCCATTGATAACCTACAGATTTGAAATGCAGTATAAAGTCAGTTAAACATATTAAAAAAGCATAAACGATTGCTTATTAAACACTAAGCGATCGTGTAGATATAACTAAGCGATCATGTATATTCTTAAGCGATAGTGTATAATACTAAGCGATCGTTTAAGGTACTAAGTGATCGTAGAGTATGGACTAAGCGATCTCGTAGTAATATACACGATCGCTTAGTACCTTAAACGATCGCTTAGTATTATACACTATCGCTTAGGAACACGATCGCTTAGTCATATGACCTAGACTGGGCGATCGTTTAATATATGCCAAGAGATCGTTTGATCGAAGTTCAACGATCTCTTGATCTATACTAAGCGATCGTTCAGCCTGTTGTGGGCGATCCTCAACATAGTACGGGGCCTACCTTTAAAATGAAGCAGGTGACGGCGACGATGAAGAAAAGAAGAAGGCGAGGACGAAACGTCTGGGAAAAGGGAAAGGACAAGAGAGAAAGCAAGAGAGAAAGCGAAAGGTTCAGAGAGAAAGCGAACCTTCAGAGTGAAATCGAAAGGGTCGGAGAGAAAGCGAAAGCGAAAGTGACAAGGTTGGAAGAGGGAAAATGGGGACGTCCAGTGAGAAAGCGGGAAATTTTGAGAGAGAAAGCGAAAGGTTATGAGAGAAAGCGAAAGCGGAAAAGCATTCCAACGGATAGGAGGCGACTTTTAAAGAAAAAATGGAAAGGTGCGTTTTGGGTTCATTTAAGTTCGGAGGGTAAAATTGGTATTTCACGTGTCCAAAAGGTCACTTATGATAAAGTTTTCGGGAGTGGGTCATCTATAGATAAGTTTTTAGTTTTTGGGTCATTTCGTGCAATTTTCCCATTGCGCGCTCATCTCGCTCCAACGTCATTACATACCCAAGGGACTAAAACCCAAAAGGGTAATAACAATTAATCTCATGAATACTTTTCTCCAAATTCAAAATATGTCCGTTTATTCTAATTTTAGTCTCTACATTACTCGTCTTGTTTTAGTTTAAGAAATTTTTATTTCTCTTGAAATGATGTTACTCATTGTGAAATTAGCCATTTAGATATATTTCTTTTTGTGAAAAATTCACAATTAATTAAACCAAAACTTCTCATACAATTCATTTAACTTAATTGTATTCTTGAGTAAACAAAATTAAAGAAAAATAATTCACTCGGAAACTCAATCCTAACAAAACTAACAAGAAAATTAGTGGAGACAAGGAACAAAATAGGGAACAAGGATGGTGCGTGGAAGCCATCATTATCCTCACCCTACCTTGTAGTCTCTAAAATAGCAAAATCGTTTGAAACTGTGAATTTGTAGAAGATAAGATGATAAAAATAAATTAAAAAAAAAAAAACAAAACAACCCAAAAAGAATGGTCTCGATCTTCTTCTTTCTTAGCATTATTGTAAACCATTTGATCCTAGTCGTCTTGCGTGGAAGGAGCCAGATGACAGAGATTTTGCTTTTCTCACCCTCGTCCGACCACCCGATCGATGAAGACTCGAACCTAACCACCCCGCTTTTGGAGATGACAGAGACTTTACTCGACGTCTTGACTCATCCATAGTCTGCTAATCTAATCCCAACGTGATTTGTGAGTGACTCTTTTCTTCCTTTGAAAACAAACTTTATTGAAAATGTTCTTATGTGATATGGCTTTGAAATAACTATTTCCATGAAAAGCATGATATTTGATTATATTGTTCAAAAGGCATGTTTTATCTGATTGCTATACGATGTTGAGAGGCATGTTGCGAGATGTTGTTTATCAAGAAATATTCTATTTTCTATGAAATGTTTTGTATGAACTATTTATGTAAACTGATTTCTAAAATGTTTAAGAGGAGGCTCAGTGCTCATGGACTTGAGAACGCACGTGAGTTTCCCCAAGACCCAGTACTCAGGGACATGAGAAGTACTTGAGCAACCCGCCATATTCCTATGTGCACATAGAGGTCGATTTGGCTGGTGCGTCGAGTTTTGCTCCGCATCGAGCCAGGGATAATTTCGACGTTGAGAGCGTTGAGTCTTGCTCCGCCTCAACTAAGGGAAAAGATTGAAAAACCAAACGGTTTTCTGGTTAATCATTCTGGAAAACGATTCTATTGATTTGGAACGGATTTACAAGATTGATAAAGTTTTGTAGAAAATATGTTTCTGTTGAACTATCGTGTTAAATCCTTGTTTTATATGTGCAAATGTAACATGCCTATTTTCAAATAAAGCTCGTTTACAAACCTTGTCACTCACGGGGCTTTAGCTCACGTTTTCCATTTTTTCTAATTTTACAGGTAACGAATGAGTTCGGGATGCTTTGCCTACACAAGAACCTCGTCTGGGCCGTCTTTGGTGAAAATGGTTGGACAACAAACCTTACAAAGGAGTCAAGGTTGCTGTCTTCACATCTCCTCTCGGGTTATGGGGGATAATCCAGGAGGGGGTGTGACACGACCAAAGTGAGTTTGAGTCAGTGGTTTTGACATGCACTCCCTCCCTAGAAATCATAGGTTCAATCTCCCACCCATAGTTGTTAAAAGAAAGGAAAGGAAAGGAAAGAAGGAAGAAGAAGAGGTAGGGAAAAAAAAACACACACATTTTCCTTCTTAAATGGGTGAAAGTTGTCAGTAATAATTGTAGTTAGTTTATTTATTTATCTGTCAATTTTCTCTAATCCATCCTTTACCTAACTGTAACTGAAGTAATAGGATTGAGATATTTTAGTAAAATCAAGTTAATCTTGGTTAATCCTTGAATTACATGTAAATTACCAAATTAATTTTTAACCTCTTTTAGTTATCCTTTTAGGATTATTGTAGCTCTCTATAAATAGAGAGTCCTATGTATTACATATCTTCTAATTCATAATAAAGAATTTATTGGCTTCTTAGAGACACCTCCTCCTCCCCCCCCCCCCCCCCCCCCCCCCAAAAAAAAAAAAAAAATTAAATTCTAGTGTTAATTTAAAGAGGAAGCTAACAAAATAGTTGTTTTGGAACCATTTCAAGAAACTTAAGAGTCAAAATGAAGCCTTTGAAATGGAAAGAGCAAGATTGAAACATATCCTAAAGTTCTAGGGGATACAAAATTTGCCACTTGTGCCCAGATCTACCTCTACTTAATTCAACACCACGTCATATTCATTTTTCTAGTTTAACGAAAATGTTAATGGAGTGTTTATTTGAAACACACTAAAAATCTACACTCACAATCCTAACAGTTGAATGTTGAAATTTAGGTTGTAATTTAACCCCAAGTAAACTTTATAAATGAAGGGCTAAACTGTAAAAGATAATAATAATAATAATAAAATACAAATGCCAAATAAACACAAATAAAAGTTCAGACTAAGATTTAGCAGATTCACGTTCCAACTAACAGTGTCTTACAAAATTTTCAATAACCCATCACTAGTTCAAACTCCCAAACTCACGTTCTTCAGATCCACCTCTACTTAGAGGTACCCAAAATCTTCAGCTCCTAAGAGCCCAGCAATCAAAATCATCTCTCTAACATCAACATATTATTCTATATCAAGCTTACAAGATAGATAGATATTATTACTGGTGCAAATATGAGAAGGATACAACAAACAAAGGGCATCTATTATCTCAATAAGATCAGTGCAAATTCACTTTGACCTGAATCCATAGCAACATTGCCATTATTTGTATTGTTTGTTTAATGTAAACCATAGACAACCAGGAACTTATATGCATCTTCTCTCTTGTCCAGTCCAGGCCAACAGAGATTCTACTGAATATTACATCAAGACAGACACATAGGAGGGAGAGAGAGAGAGAGAGAAAGTCTATACGATGCAGGTTACCTATGGCTATGAGATGGCAAGTCCCTTTTGTCATTAAGCAAACCAATAGATTATTGCAAGTTCTTTACTTGGTTGAATGCTGATGCCAATTTCACTACAATTGAAGTTGGGATCTGTAAGCATCATAGCCAGAAGTGGATGGAGTTACTGGATAGAACCTGATCGAGAACGAGTATGGCACCGGAGAAAGTAAATATTCTTCATGTACACAGGGAGACCAGCTATCATCTCCTCCCACACCCATGTGCTTGTGATCAAGATGAACCTACATGACACCACCATGAAACTAAGAGCTTCGAATGTAGAGGATGAGTAAAAAGCCAACAGAAGAATCAGATCAGAGAATATCTGCAAGTCGATTGATTGTGTTGCTACTACGAGCAACTTACAACATGGGTTAAACCAGCGTATTCTTAAGAAACTTGTGCAAACTGAGCGGTAAAAGAATAATAGACAGCCGTATTTAAATGCTCAAAATATTAGATATACGGGTGTAACCAAAATAACTACCTCAATGTCATCTCCCTCAACAAGGTCCTCATTGTGTACAGCACGTTCAAGTTCTGCTGTGGAGTAATAGCTTGCTCTCATTTGCATGGGCGGTGAGCTTCCATAAATTGAGGCATAGATTCCAACACCATCCTTGTTTTCAAAAGTTACCCACCTGACATCAGCCCTGCCTGAAGATTCTCCAGGGACAATGTATGGGACATGCATTTCAGACACATTCTTCTCATAAACTCCAACATGAGCAGCTGCTTTTCGATCAGGATAACACTCAAATGGCCCTCTTCCATACCATCTGACCCGGTCCATAGATTTATCTAGATGAAATTTGACTCCCACCCTTGGCAAAGGAGGAAGATTTGGGCTTGGTTTTACATTGCAGTCCACAATAACATCCCCAGAACCAAAAATTGTGTATGTCATATCCACTTCAATTAAGACATTTGATTTCTCCAAGTCAGAGAAAGAAGCCTGCTGATCATCACTCCCAACGCCAAGGAAAACGACAGCAATTTTCACATAATTTTCTGTTGTACTAAGTATAGAACATCTTTCCGCAGTGAAAGAGAGACTGTCAATATGGGCAGCTTTCCACAAGGATAAATAACTAGATGAACCTCCACCTTTGTCATTATCAGTAGGCGCTCTCCAAAAGGAAGGAATGATGCCTTTAATTATCAGAGGAACTCCTTTAACCTACAAGTCAACACTTAACATCGGACTCCCTAGTTCTCGTGAAGCTAAAAAGACTTGTCACAGAATAATAAACTTATGCTGATACATATTTTAAAAAGGGGCTGCTTCATTTCATATCCAACTCATAAGAATGAAGCATAGTGAAATTGAAAACCCCCATAGAACATATTCAATCATATATTAAATTACCTTCCAGCTTTCAAGTGTTCCGGTTTGAGCATCTAATTTAATCTCCCATAAGTTCTGCTGGTAGACTCGGACTGTATCCCCAAGAATTTCATTGACTAAAGTAGAACTTCCATTCTTGATGGACTGCAAATCAATGTATATTTTCTATAGTTAATTCACATATTATCAGAATGGTAAATTCTCTGACTTGGTTTTCAGTGTATATAAGCATACATGAGGAAAAAATTCTCGCTTCATTGGCAACTGGACTTGTGATAATGAAACAGTGTGACCAGCTTCCGCCCATCGTGTCGAGCGACAAAGTTTTACAGATACAGTTATAAAGAACTCTAGTGCAGGTGATGAAGCCCATAGATGATACCATGGACTTGACTGCCATTCAATATTGTAACTTCCCTGAGGACCTATAACAGGAAGAGAGAGAATTCCATTTCCAAGTTCAAGACCATCACCATAAATGCTCCAACTGAACTCCAAATCCTCTGTTGTTGAAAAAAAATGACCATTCAGAACCTGTAGAATGGAAATTCATTGTAAAACATCTCCCTCCAAGCTTCAATAAATGATGAAATAATCTCATTGGGCATCTGAAAACCTTAAGTGTTCCATCCTTTGATGAAATCTTGATTGCCTGATGGAGATACTTGACCTCTGAAAATTAAGTTTTGTGAATTTGAAAACTTATCAGTAACATACATTACGCTTCCAAAATTGTTGCTCATCACGTCACTATATAAATAACAAGCTGATTGTCGAGTTACCATGTAGTGCAGGATGCGGAGTTCGATCTGGCCACGTCACACCATTAAGACAAAAAGTTGAATCATTTGGGATATCCCCAAATTCACCTCCATATGCCCATCGCTTCCTGCCATTGCCAACCTCCTTCAATAGTGCCTAGATCAAAAAGTAAAATTTTTTAAACGAATGCAAAAAGGGGTTAAACACCTCAAAGATAATGATTAGAAATTAGTTTGCAGCATATAAAATTAGAAAAATGAAGCAGATAATTCATGGGTACAAGAACAAACAAACAGTTGATCTCAAACGATAGGTATTTTATTTACTTTCTCATAGGTTTTACTCTACATTATTAGCTTAACAATACAGTTTGAGAAGTGTCAAAACCTGGTCAACCCAATCCCAGATAAAACCTCCTTGGAGGCCAAAGGTGTTGTCAATTGCTTCCCAATATTTATGAAGATTCCCGGTGCTGTTTCCCATTGAATGTGAGTACCTATTGTTTTTGAAGATGCATAACATTAACAAAACCCCACAATAAAAATGTTGTAAAATTGCCATAGAAGGTTAAAAAATAGTTATTGACAAGACTTACTCGCAGAGTATTAATGGACGAGTTTCGTTGGGATCATTAGCAATCTTCACTATGTCCCATACACGCATGTACATGGGACAAATTATATCAGTAGAAGAGGTTCTAGACCCTCCTCCTTCATAGTGCAACACACGAGACGAATCTTTTCCCCGGATCCAACCTAAACCAATGTCTGGGTCAACATATTTCTGCTAAAAATATTGCATACAACATACACAAGATAAATTGGCCTTGCAAGCAAAAAACAAGCATATTTCAATCATTGCTTACAATCAAAATCAACTCAAGGATAGAATTAAATCAAAATGACAAACCAGCTAGAGCAAAGTGGTTGGGTCCATATCCAGACTCATTTCCCAAGGACCAAACAATAATACAGGCATGATTCTTGTCTCTTTCCACCATTCCAATTACACGATCCAACATTGCAGAAGCCCAACTAGGTTGCAAAGTTGGATGCTTCACATGTCCAGAAAAATCAAAACCATGTGTTTCAATGTTGGCCTCATCTACCATGTACATGCCAAACAAATCACACAGCTCATACCATCGAGAGTGTTGAGGATAATGGCTGTTTCTCACCGCATTAATGTTGTGTTTTTTCATTAGGACCAAATCCTGCAATCACAATGGTAAACAAACAATTCAGTCACCATATAGTGTACCATCCCCACAGCCTATATACGTCCCCTTCAGGAACATTCAATCATTACGGCCTATAGACTATGCCTCTTTAGTGTAAAAAATAACAAATAAAGACATGGAAAAAGTTGGGTGTTGAGTTTATACTACTGAACAAAAGTGGGTGAGTCAGATTTCATCCATTTAAAACTTGAATGAGTTTGGCAATTTAAATCCTATATTTGAATAAGTGGTGCAATTAAACTCCTTAATTAGTTTAATTTCTAATTTCTTTTGAAGATTTGTGACTAGCTACGAATGTTCTAATAAATGAGACAATTTTTATTGTTCCAGTTTCTCTAATCGTGTAACATTTATTTTTATTTATTTTTAAAAAAGAAACAAACTGTTCATTGATATATTGAAAAGAGATTAATGTTCAAAATATAAAGATAAAGTTATCCTTCTACCAAAATACAAAAGAATATACAGGAAAAACAGAAGCATTCCAATTTAGACAAATATCTTAAATAGAGAATCTTGCAAAAGACTTGAAGAGAGAGCAGTAAGAAGAGGCCTTGATCTGAGCGAACTCAAATCGATCAAACCAAGAAAGAGACTTGTCATGAAAAACATGTTTTGCATTTTTGTTGCTAAGTTTGAATGTTGTATTATCCACTTGATTTTTTGGTTAGATTTGAATTTAAGTATTTTTGTAATTGGGTTCGAAAAATTCAATTTTTGTCCTAGAGAAAAACAAAAGGGAAGCATTACTTGAACCATGCAAGACTCTATATTCGTCTTCCCGAGACGTGGATGATGCTCATGCCTATTCACGCCTCTAATTACCACTGGACAACCGTTGACAAGTAGCTGTTTAGGAGCTTTTGTTATACTTCTTATTCCAACTAGGCATGATTCACAATCAACAATTTGATCTAACGAGTCTTTCAGAAGAACAATAAGAGTGTAGAGATGTGGCTGTTTACAAGGAGAAAATGGGAGATTAAAATTTAGCATACAATAACAAAAAAAGAGAAGAAAAACTAACAAATTGATGAATGAGAATCTTCATTACCTCCTCTGCAGACCAAAGTTTAGGTTTTTCCAATCTTCCCCCAAGTACATAACCATGGAATCCCAGGGTTGTTGTGACAGAGAGCAGAGAAAGATTAACATTGGCCATGTTTGACGAGAGAAGATCCACATTACCTTCATGATTGTCCCAGGTTCCATTGTCGAACAATATTGCTTCTAACTTAAAATCATCGAGAAAATTTTCCTTCCTCGGTTCAAGAGAGTTGTCAATTTTCACTTCAACCTGTACGATGACATAAACATTCTTGGTCATGTAATGGGTAATCTATGCTGCAATAAACATGAAGCTTAAAAGATTTATGCCATCAAGCAAACAAAATCAATCTCAGTTCATGGCAATTGTACCATGATAAGGTTCTTTCTTCTAAGAGATATCCGAATCAGTTTTTTCAATTTTATTGCAATGAAAAGTTAAAATTTTAATATTGATTCAACTTAAAAGATAATAAGATTTTAAAAAGTATATATATACACATTATTTCTAAGCTAACTTACTTCTTAGTCCCAAATTTCCACCTATAAATTTTAATACCAGTGTTGTGAAATATTTTCATTTGGAACCTAAATGAAAATATGGAACCTAAATGTACTTTTTTTTTTTTTTTTTTTTACAGTTACACTACACTACAAATAATCAAGAGGACCATTTTTTATTTCAATTTTATAATATTCTTTGTGCTTATGTTACAAGGAAGGAGCTCAACTAGTGACAATTTGAGAAAGATTATACTTACAAAATAACTTGGAGTTAATAGACTAAAAAGAAGCAAAAAGTATGACAAGATCCCAAAACATCTCGCGTTGGACTCATAGTTGTTGAAGATTCTTGAGTTTCTTCAAACCAAAGTCTACAAATGAGGGCAAGAACCCATTACACTAGAGCAACTTTGCAACTTTGCATGACCTTTCAAGGACGTACCACCAATGAGTTGAAGAAAGGCCTCTAACACTTTGCTAGCCCGTGCTAGGCCAACACCATTGAATATTGAAAATGTTGAACCATCAAGCAGTTCAAAAGGACAAAAAAAGAATGAGTGCATCAACGTTTCTTTACTCTCTTTACAAAAGGAGCAAAAGGAGGTAGGATAAGAATAGAGTATAAGACCCCAATTTCTTTGGTGTAAGTTTGAGTTAAGCCCAATTTTTTAACTTATGAAGAGTTTTTAAATTTTTTAACCATCATGGGTTGGCCTAGCGGTAATGGGAACATCATGAAAAGGCCAAAGGACTAAAAAGTCATGGATTCAATCTATGGTTGCCACCTATCATTGGCCACCTATCTAGGATGGTATTGTAGGGTCAAGCGGGTTGAGATTAGTCGAGATGCGTGTAAGCTGGCCTGGACCGGACACTCACGGATATCAAACAAAAAAAAGTTATGAAAGAATTTCGCAATAGACCTTTATTATTATTATTGTCCAACTCACAATCCACCATTTCCATGTTTTGACCCGAATATTTTAAAATATAAGTTAAAACTTAAATGATTACATGTCATTTTACTTAAAAAGTAACAACTAAAGTTTATGCTAAAGGTATATAAATGGTGATAGGCGAATCTACAACATACCTGTATGTCAGCATAAGAAAAATCCTCTACAACATGTGACTTGAAAAAGTAATCCCCTATGAACACCTAATTTTTAGGAACCAACCAAATTAGAAGCAAGAACAAAAATATTTCAACTTTATTTTCTCAACTATATAATTTTAGAAGTATTAGAGATACATTAATTAAACTAATACGAATATACATACATATATATGGATGTAGTATACATATGTATATATCCATATCAATAGTTATGATATGGATATAGTTTGAAGTTTATTTTTTAACCAACATAATCAATTAAAAACTCTTACAAAACTTTACAAGTAAAACAAAAGGTAGAGTAGAGAAAAGATTGAAACAAAACCTGAGGTTTTGATAAAAGAAGGACGTCTCGATGAATCCCTGAGAGCCACCACTGGTCTTGGTCCTCAAGGTAAGAACCATCACTCCATTTTAACACTTGAACAACAAGAACATTTTTTGATTCTGAGCCACATGGATGGCAATATTCTGTTATTTCAAACTCTGCTGGTAATCTACTGTCCTGACTGACAAAACCATATCCATGCCAAATATTTAACTCTTAAAAAAAGTATCAGATTTCATTAAAGGCTTAACCAGCACAATCGACTAAAAACCACCAGCCAAATCATATTTTAGTAGCTAAAATGGAGAACAAAATGCACTTGTTCCATTCTATTTTCTCATAAGAAAATCAGCACGAAAGAGAGCAACACTATCAAAGACAATAGAAGTATGACAAATAAACCTGCCTTACAAGTCATCTTTTACCTGTACCCTACGAGACTCCCATTTATCCACACAAAAAATGCAGAATCAACAGCTTCGAAGTGCAACAAAATTCTACGACCTATCAAAGACATTATTTATACATCAAATATAATACAGATTACAAAGATAGCATATTGATTAATGTTATTGAGTACAATGAAACAAAAAAAGAAAGGAAGATAGAAAGAAAAAGAACCTTTCCATTCTTCTGGAAGGTGGAAATAAGTTCTATAGCAGCCAGTAGGATTGTCCTCTGGAACATGCGGAGGATCAAGAGGGAAGGGATAAACAATATTGGTATAAATGGGCCGATCAAATCCATGCATCTGCCAATTTGAAGGAACTGTTCCAAATATCCAAGCAATAAAGATGTTTATCGGACAACTTTGAAGAAAAATAGATGTTCTCTATTCCTCTTTCGTTCTCCTAAAAATTCATCATGCAACAAGATAGCTACAATTTAACCATTTTGAACTATAATAATTCAATTTTGATTAACCAATCCATCAAACCAGGCCTGAACCGACCTTGGAGGGTATCTCCAAATGCAAAAAAATGCATGGCAAACACATTTTAACATAATATAGATGAAAATTTAAAATGTGAAGATATTACAAAAGCAAAAGATAGTTACCTAACACTTATTTCATGCATGCGTAACTATATCTTCCATGCATTGTAATATACCTGGCAAAGTTGTCCATTCAGAATCCTCAAATACACTTCCATGAAAATTCTCTGGAACGTTTGTTGGACTAACAGCCAAGTGAAATTTCCAATAACCAGATAGAGACTTGATGAAAGGTAAGTCCTTGACCCAGAAAGCAGCACAGTCAAGAGCACTTTGAACAGCATCATCATTCCAAACAGCGGAGTTTGACACCAAAAAATCTACTTTACTACGGTCTTTCCAGTACTTAAGACATCCTAAGCGTACACAAAACACCAGAATTTCTTGAAATAAGTTGACTGGAGTAAAATTTGCTAAACTCACAAGGAATAAATAGATTTTTAGGAAGGACATTCAAATGATGATGAGTTTAGCTTTACTTGAAAGGATTCATATATTCATGGTTTAATTAGCTACTTTCCAACAAATAATAGTTTGGCTTACATCAAAATGATTAGAAGTGTTTCATCGATTTAAGCCTTTACGCTATAAAGAGGTGGTCAAACAATAATAACTATAGCATGTAGAGTAGAGATACAATCATATAAATTCATCACAAGTGCAATCTAAATGCAATATTAATCGTACTCTTTCTTTCTCTTTCTAAACACTAGGGCATCTAGAGCTCCACTCCTTCCATTACGCTCATGTCCCGTTACTAATCTCCAAGAGGGGTTATCAAGTTGCAACCAATCTACACACAGCATAATTGGTCAAGGAATTTGTTTCAACCAAAAGGTTGGAGGTTCAAATCATTCTCACCCTGCATGTTACTAAATTCGAAGTTTCTTATCAAGGTTACCTTCAAACATTCCAAAGCACCATACTGGTGTTATTCACACTCTTACTAGAGCTTCCTAATTTCACTAATCAATACACAGCATGCAAAGGATGTACATTATCAGCCGCTAATGACGGTGCTTAAAAACTAGAGAAGAAACACAATGCCAAACCCAATTAATTTCCATGATCCACAAAGAAAAACCATTTTCCGGAACCCCATTCGTCAAAATAACAAAGTAAACATAAGGAGTACCTTCAACAGAATCCTGGCAGCGTAGAGGAACATGGGAATCCCTCTTCCTCCACTTGATGAAAGTTTGGTCTTCCCACGCCCTGTAACCATTCTCAGAGGGAATCACAAGCTTAGCAGCCAATGCAGCCATGACCTGCAGCCACAACCACCAATGGTTCGAAAATTAAACCATGAAATCCGAGCACAACCCAAGACACAAATTGAACTGCCGCAATTGATACAAAGTTGGGTGAAATCAGAGAGATTACCTGAGGCGTTTGTGAATCAAAGAGAAATTGGAGTGTTAGATGGAGGATGGAAGTTCAATCTCTGAAGAGATTGTTTATATGTGGGCCTTGATCATGCGAAAACGCCGATTTTCCACAGCAATGTTGTCATTAGTTGATTAATTTTGATGGGGGAATATTCAATATCAATCTGGATAGTTTCAGGGAGTGGGCAACTGCGGTGTGACGAACGATGGTTATTTCTGATCTTATCGCTTACGGGGAGTGTCTTTTGTTGTAGTGAATACTGTTGATTGTCTTCGTTTACTTCTTGAATTTTTTATTTTATATTATTTATCAATTTTAAAAAATTCTTATTGACATGGACAATTTTGTCCAACCGCTTCCATTGATAATTTTTAAATTAAATTATGAATTTGGTCTAAAAGAAATTTAGCTTTTATAGTTTAAAATTAAATTTAGACAGTGTCAAGTGTTTACAATTAAATTTAGACAGTGTCAACTAATTGGATTAATTGTGAGGTTTTATCAAATTATAGAGACTAAATTCTAATTTTTTACAATTTATAAGATTAATTGTAATTTAAAGTCATTGGCTAATGTAATTTTCTAATAGGTTAAATTACAAAAGTAATCTTATGATTTGAAGAACATTAGAATTCAGTCTCTATGCATGGAGGTTAAAAGTTAAAATTTGGTTCTTATGGTTTGATAAATCCTCCTAAATAATCTTTATCATAGGAACAATTTATGAAGGTTTTATCAAACCTTATAAACTAAATTATAATAATAAACTATAAAGACTATACTATTCACATACTAGTATTTAATATCCTATGAGTTGGCTCAAACACCCACGATAACAGAGAAAAGTACTCCTTCCCCCTCCCCCTCCCCAAAAAAACATTGTTCTAGAGATTTGCAAACATTAAAATTTTATAAACTAAATTTGTAAATTTTGAAGTTTAGGAATTAAATAAACACAAATATCAAAGTTAGAGACTACATTTGTAATAGAATTGTTTTCAAATATAACAAAATGAGTCAACTTATTTACAAATATAACAAAATATCATCGTTTATCATCATACACTAATATAACAAAATATCATCGTTTATCATCATACACTAATATAACAAAATATCATCGTTTATCATCATACACTATTATCATTAATCACTGTCTATCATTTTTGCTATGATAGGCAATGGTAGTCATTTATTGTTGTTTATCATTGATAGATAGTGATATTTTTTTTAATATTTTCAACAATTTTGTTCTTTAAAACAATTACCCTAAGAAAAATAATAATTTGTTTTACTATTTACTATCGTTTAAAATAACATAGAATATGACAATGGTAACAAAAATATTCTAGCTAACGAAGTGTAGTGTTTAGAAATGGAAAATAATGAAGTTATTTCCTCAAGATACTTTTTGATGTCTAAGAAATCATTAAGTTCTTTTTCCCCTTTTATAGACATGTAAGAGTCGTTTTAACATTATTTGAAACTATCTTTTTTAATAATTCAAACGTCCCCTACTAAATTCTTCTTTATAATATTGTAAATTAACAAAGTATTTTGAATAGTTTTCAACGAGACATGATTATATAGGGAATAATTAGTTCTATTAATGGATCATGATTCTACTTCTTTTGGTACATAAAATCACTAAAGGTAATTATTTGGCCTTCCAATTTGAAGTTGGTGGAGTAGGCTATCATAGCTAGCTCTATGTTTGGAACTCCAAATATAAAAAATATTATAACCTAGACTAAGATATTATGCACTCTAAACACAAATTATTATAACTCACAAACTATGATAACTACTTATTAATTAATAACCAACTCAACTCCAAATTGATTTTATATTTAATAAAAATCCTCCCCTGATCCCCTTTTTCCTAGAAACTTAGTTCCATCATCAATTTGACATATTTTGTTTTGTAAGAATTATTATTAAATAGCTAACTCTAATAACTGAAAACACACATAACTTTAAAAAGACATTTTCTAGAGCTTACCTATTTGTCCACTGGCCAACTTAAAGTGGCTGAAATAAATCGATTTTCAATTGATATATATATTACTTTAACCAATATAATATTTTAAATTCCATAAAGGGAAGTAATAATACATTATTAAATAAAGCCAACTACCATGCCTTTTACAAGCTTTGAATACTGCTACCATGTTGAGTTATGGGCCAAATACATAGACAAAATTAGAGTGACCAATAATCTTGAAAAGTGATGACAATTTTTATTATTATTATTATAATTATTATTTTGGAAAACCCTAGAATACAAAGGAACCAAAGGAAGAAGAAAAAAAAATCCACAAGTAAAAGAGAAGCCTAATAGAAAACACAATGCAAGGCTTGAATTGAATCCCCCATCATGATGATTTGACACAATGCAAGAGGCAATATTGGTTTGCCCCTCTTTGAATTCCCATTGGCTCTCGAATACCTAAAGAAATTAGAAAGAACTTGTGTTGTGGCACACAGCTGTCATGGAGGCAGCCCCTTTTGGTGTTACCTCCAAGGTTAGCACATAACTCTCCATATTCATTGTTCACCAATTAAAAATATTCATGTTCTTCTACCATTCGAGAGAGAGAGAGAGAGCTCTCCAAAGTTACCTTATTTAGGAAACTTTTTTTTCGACATAATTGAAATAAAAGCTTTTTCATGCTTCCTAAACCAACATTAATTTTCCCAAACTAATTTTGGTCTTTAACATATTAAAGGCCTTTAAGGACTTCTATTTGCATCTTCCTCCATTTTGCATCTCCTTATGCTCCTCCCTTTGGCCCTTTCTGTTCTTCAATTGCTTTTTCTTTGCTTCCAATGTGTTCGTTCTTGTCAACTTTTTTACTTTATTTTATTTTATTTTATTTTATTATATTATATTATATTATATTATATTTGCAAGTTTGATCATTGATTCTTGAAAATTTTGGTACTTTGGATATGTGGTATTTCATTCTTACATATCTAACTTACACACAAAAATTAATAATGTTGTCTGACATTTCATTCCCACAAAGGGAAAATAAAAGACACAAGATGATCATGTTTTATATGTTTATCACTAATATATTTGGTCTCTATTTTGCATTCTTAGCGTACTTTTTTTTTTTTTTTCATGGTTTGTATAATAAATTTTGTCCATGGTTTGTGAATATATACAAATCATATACTTTATTTATTAGGTTAGTTTTAAATGAATCGGTGCATTGTGACATGTATTGATAAGTAATGGTTTTATTTATAGTCGTATGTTTGTTGAGTTAAAATTGGTATTCAAATAAATTCTTTTAGTACAACAATTATAAAGATGGAGAATCTAAGATCTAATTTCAAAAGAGAGCATGTGCATGTGGATGTCATAATTACTATTGATCTAGACTCACTTTAGTCTTTCTTTTTTTTTTTTTTTTCTCCTCTTCACAATACAATCAATGAACATGAAAAAATAAAATTTTATTTGTAAAATAAAAGAAACTCAAACAACAATAGAAGATAGATAAAATGGTCCGATAAATATTTATTAACCAATAAAAAAAAATAAAAGAGTGATTTTACTATATATTCACATCTACAAAATTCTCATTGGTAAAAACCTCTTAACTATTTAAAAATTATACAATAGTCTTTCTATAATTTTTTTAAAAATAAATACTTAATGCATCTTCGCATTCATCCTTTTATAACTCACTCTTACTAGTTTACCTGTGAACAACAACACACAATTTATCCTCAATTTTTTTTAATTAAAAAAAAAAAAAAAAAACTTAAACCCTCCATTTAAGTATGTACTAATAGATAATGTACATTATTTATTCTCTGCTCCTTTGGGATATTTATGAGTATATTTTCTAGTTTCCTTTGATGGCCGCGTTTTGCATTTCATTTGTATTATAAATATTTTTAAATTTGTGTAATTTAGATGTTCCTGCTTAATGTCATGTGTCTCATAATTACACATCTTTAGTCGTCATATATTTTCACTATCTATTTATCAAATTACCTATCAATAATGACATATAGTAGATATTGGAAGTGTACATATTGGTGTGAAAAGAAAAGAAAGGATTTGAGAAATTTGAGTGATTTTAAATTCCTACAAAATTCCATTTCTAATATTTTGTTATTTTATTTCATTTTATTTATCATATTTATTTTATTTTAATATTGTAATCTTTTAATATTTATGTTCTCGTTTTTTTGTCATTTGGTCTTCCATTTTACAACAATTTGGTAGTCAATAAAAACAACCACTTTTTAAAAGAGGCCAAACCCTTTTCTTAAAAGATAGAAATCAACATAAGATTTAACATAAAAGGTTGATTTCAATATTTAAAGCACAATCGTTTGAAGACATATATTTTTGACAAATAACGTCTGTATTTTACTTAAAAGATACATTTTTACCATTAACTTGTAAAGTGGATGATTTGAACCATAAATTGTAACAATTTTAATCTTCTAATAAATTTCCACTCCAAACATCCTAATAAATTTCCACTCCAAACATCCTTAAAAAGTTCGCTCTTATGCATTTACGAAATAATAAAATATTTGAAATTGATAAAGTGATTGTTTTTCAGAGTAAAAAAAAACTTTGAAGCTAATATTTTAATTTGTTATAATTTATGAATTTTGAAAATGTTATTCCATGATTAGTTTGTGCATTGGACAAATTGGTTGTACAAAATTTTATTAATTGAAACTAATTAGTTCACGAAAATAATAATAATAATAATAATAATTATTATTATTATTATTATTATTACTATTAGGTTAAAATTAGTAGGTAAAAAATAGCAAAAATTGAGCTGACTCAATCGATAGTTAAAATTTTCAACATTGATGTAAGTTTAGAGTCCAAAATTGAAAAAATTAGAAAAAGTTCATATGATACAAATTTGATACCATTAGACAAGTTGAAAGTCAAAATTGTTTTTTTTTTTATCTTATTTTATTAATAATGGTAATTAAATGATTAAGCAGATTGGAAAAGCAAGAAATATTTAACATTTCGAAAAATGTTAGTCTGGATTAATCTCACGCATCTCCCAGTCTAACATTTAAATCTAACATTTAAATGGAAGTAATAATTTTAGTGGTTCAACTTGAGTTTGTATCAATTTAGTTCATGTATTTTTAAATTAGTAACAATTTAGTTTTTAACTCCAATAAGTGTCAATTTATTCTTTGTATTTTATAATTTATAAAGATTTAGTTGATATTATGAAAAATAATCTTAAGATTTAATGAATTTTTTTTACTCAAGTAGATTAATAAATTAATTAAGGGTCAAATTAGTTTATAAATTATAACAATTAAGTCATGACTGATAATTAAGTTTAATGGGATATTTACATTGTTACAAATTTGAAAATATACGAACTAAATTGTTACTTACTAAAAATTGAATGAGTAAAATTATTACAAATTTAAAAATAAAAAACTAAATTGTTATAAATTAAAATGTAGGGATTAAATTGCTAAAAAAAAAGAAAAAAAATAGTTTTAACCTTATTTTCTTTTATTCATTCTACATCAAACAATTTGTTTTTTTCTTTCTTTCTTTTTAATAAACAATTTGTTTTTTTATTCTAAAAATAGAATACGCTATTTTAAACTTGATATTCAAATAGACCTTCCTTTTTTATTTTCTTTAAGTTTCAATTTAAGTTAAAACTCGATAAAAAGAACAAAAAAGAAAAAGGTAGATTATGACATAAAGAGAAACTAAAGTAAAAATATTAATTTTTTTCAAAATAACATGGCACTTGTCCTTTCATAGAATTTCTCGACTTATTTGAAAGAAGTGACTAAATAAATTACACAAGCAACAACGATTTTAGACCAATTTCATTAAAGTCTTACAATATCTTCAAAATAAATAAAATAGATAGATACTTTCAAATATAGTAAAATGAACTAATCTATTTATAAATATTGAAAAATTTTGCAGTCTATTGCAATTTATTTTTGATAGATAGTAAAATTTTTCTATATTTATAAATATTTTGATATTTTTTTATTTATTATAATTTTCTTAAAATAAAAACTAGAAAGCCAAACAAACTATTAAAAAAGAGTTCGAATGTATAAGGAGGTAATTGGTTGAATAGATCCCATGGGTCCATTGTAATTATGTCAAATTCATATAAATTTATTTATTTTTTAATAATGTAGAATGGAAAATTCGAACTAACTTTCGATAGTGTTTATTTTTTTATTTTTGTTTTTTTTAAAAGTAAAATATAGACTAAAAAATATTCATCCGAAACTTAGAGGTAATTTTTATGGTCCATGATCAATGAACTTGCATTAGCAAGTTAATGAGAGCTAGGGTGCTCTAATTTAGAGAAAGAATTAATTGTTAGAAAAGTAGAATTGAAATCCATAATAAAGCTTCTTAGAAAGAGATCATGATACTAAACATATTCAAGCTTTAAGTTGTGGTTTTATGCTTTTCAATTATATAAAGAAAATTTAAATTTTAGACGTACTCCAACTTTCTAAAAACTTCCAAGCACATTTTTTAGCTTTTGAATTATTTAATATAAGTTTCTCTTGAATCTTTTTTTTTTCGTCAAGTGTTGAGTATGAAGTAATATATTATCTCACAAGTGCAATTTCCAACTATCTACAGTCGGTAATTTTCAATTTTAATTTTGAGATTTTATGCATAAGTTTTCAACACTTCATTCTTCTAAATATTTTCATGAGAGAACTAACTTTTAAATCCTGGAAAATATCAACTTTATAAACCAAAACATATAATATTTCCTATAACAAGACGGACAAAAAAGAGAAAGAAAAACCATTTTTTTCACTCTAACCCCTAGGCTTAGTTTGAGTGATAAGTGAAATTTAATTCGATTTCTTATATTCATGGAATCAAATTCTAATTTTTTTTTTTTTTAAAAAATTCAACCACATTTTAAGTGAAAAGATTTGAATCTTTAACATTGATTTTGATCATGTACGTTAGTTGAGTTACGCTCAAATTGACAAATTTTGATGTTTATACGAGTAGACAGTATAAGAAACTATTTTAAGATGTACTAGATTTCAGAGTTTTATTGAAATTTACCTTTCAAATATTTGAAGAAATCTAGGAGCATTATTTTCTTAAGAAATAGGAAAAATAAATAAATAAAGGGATGCTTTTTTATTTTTGAGAAAAAAATAATAATAATAAAGGCCGGTGTCCAAGTCCATGGTAGGTGTGGAACAAGGTTCTTTAAATTTATTTTTTATTATTATTATTTTTTTCTTTTTAGAAAAAAAAAAAAAGAGATATTGTTGGAGAAAAGATAAGTACTTAAACAAGAGAAGTGATGCAACTTTGGGTAAAGTGAAGGTCAAATCAAATTGGATGCTCCTGTTGATGAACAAGCTTTTGTCTTAGTGATCATGTGCTTCTTCTTCTACCCATCATCACAATTCAGACACACTATATATTGTGTGCATGTATTTCATATATATTCTTTATGTATCTAATAATCAATTATTTTACTTATACATCTTTTATTCTTGTTTTTTTGTTTTTTTTTTTCTTCTTCTTCTTTTAAGAATTATTGTTTGGCATCTATAACATCCAACAAAAAGAGCATCTTGACCCCAAAAAACCAGCAAAAGAAGTTGGAATGATAAAGAGAACAAACATTATTTGATAAAAGTTATTGAGACATGAGAAAAAAAATAAATTTAAACCACTAAAATATATGTTGTATACCTTTAATATATGAAGATTGACAATGTTTCTAGACAGTTCCAACTATTATTAACAATGTTTAAGTTGAAATGAAAAATTACTTTGAGAAAAAGAATAAGGAAGACTAACTTACGCTCTTGGTTAATTAATAATTATTATTATTATATTGTATTTTTGTTTAAATATGATTTTACTTTGACTATTTTGTAAACATAATATAATTGAGAGAATGAGAGATTAAACTTTTGACCTAATATCTTAATTATCACTTAACTATAAGTGTATTCACTTAGACTATTCATATGGAAGCTAAAGTATTATATATTTTTATATAAAATTTCCTATGACTATGTTTTCAAATATTTGAAATTTGATATTTTGTCACTATTTTAAGATAATAACGTGTTTTTATATTTGGGAGGAAAAATCATGTGACATGTAATACATGCTTCAATCTTTTAAAGGCTAATATGATTTTAATTCCATATATACGATCAGTAAAATATAGTTCTCCTTAAAAAAATTAGTAATATATAATGGGCAACCATAATTAAATTGACTAATAAAACTATTTTAATTATAATCTGGCCAGTAGTTTTTCACGATTAAATGTATGAAAAACTTCAAATATGTCAAATGAAATATAAGATAGAATAATTTCATTTTTTATGGAGAGATGAATGTCTAACTATTTCAGCAAAAATATTAATTTATTTATTACTTCATACAAAAGGGAAGCCAAATGTACTATTACATGTATATAAAAATACACATCTTTAAATTTCTTATTCAAAATCCAAGTTAAAATCTTCGAATGGAATCTACAAAATGAAAGAGAGAATATAATATTGCCTCATTCTTGGATTCAACTCATGTAATTAATCAAGCCTTTTTTAGATGTGAAAGAAATTCTCCAATCATAGATATATTCTCTTACACAACAAACATCCATATCCATCAATCCATCCATCCAGCCTGTTTTAATATCAATTTTATTTTTTAAATTTTCAAGAAAATTTTTAAATGTACATTTAAAAAAAAAAAAAAAAAAAAAAACCTCCATCTTCTATTTTAAAATTGGGCAAATTGAAAAAGCACCCATAAAATATGGTGGTAGTTTGTTAGTTTTAAAAATTGAGGCCTCAAAATTATATAAATATTAAGATGGAATTAAATTCGACTTTCAAGCTTACACAATTATATAAATTGTAACATTTATATAAGTTTAAGTTTTCAATTTTTATCATTTTGTGATCTTGTAGGTCCATTTCTAGAATTGTTATAGAGGGTCTAAATGTAACAAGTTTTTCCATTGAAAATTTAAGGGTATAATTACAACTATCATCACATTTCAAGAGTGATTTTTGCAATTTTCCCTTAAAAATTTTAGAAATTTATGAAACGACTTAAAACATATGATTATTATATATAGATGAAAGGCATCATAAATCAAACGGTGACCAAACGGATGGATCTAAAATCGAAATAGGGTTTAGAGAGGGAAAAACTCGTGTTTGGAAATAGATATATAATTGAAGGGGAGGGATAGAGTACATTAGTGAGGAGTCACATACCACTAGCTAAGAGTAAGATATGCTTCTGGCAAATATTATATAGTTTTTTTTCTTTTTTTCTTTAAAGTGTTTTTAAGAGACAGAGATCTCTTTTATTTTTCCCAACTTCAATTAGTACACATTTTTTAAAATTTGTTTTGAGTTTTTTTTTTTTTTTTTTTTTTTTTTTATATATTATTGGGTTTGTGTGTGTGTGTATATATATGTTGAATGCAGTCAGTTCAAATCGCACTATTAATGCCTTTGAGTTGTTGAGGTGCAGTTTGTTCTGAAACATGGCCCTCCCCAACCCTCTTAAGTGCTTCTATAATTTTTATGCTGTGAGACATGGTGGCATCTAAAACCCTAATCTCTTTCTTTAAAAGATATATGCTCTTCTTGAAAAGTTACGTGTGTGTATATATATATAATATGTCTTCACTTTTCTTTCAATCACATCATTCTTTTCTTTTTAAATCTTTGACTTGATTTTAAGGTAAATACTCATTTTGTGTATTTTTATATATGTATATATAGAATGATATTGTTTACTTTAGACTTAACCTTGGGTGTGTTTTTTTAGTTTATATCTTTTAGGGTAAATATTATTTTAACTTGAATATAAATCTATGCACTACAATCTTTAACTTTTTTCTTGACGCATGAAAGTAGTAGAAAAAAATTGAAAATGTTTTGACTTGATTTAAGATGATGTTTTTTTTTTCTCTACATAAACTATGTCATCATAGAAGTACTATTAGAAAGTCCTAGCTAACAAAATGTAACAAAGCATCAAAGAGAAGCATGCTTCTCTCGACGCTAGAGAGATGATGATCTTCTACGACGCCCTGGCACCTTTGAAAGAGTGGAGAGAGAATTAAGCAAATTTCCTACCAACACATATATATGACTATATACGTCAAAAGTAGCATATAGAGAAATTAAAAGCTAGGGCTAGAGTCCACAAAAGCCAAGTCCATAGGTGTTTAGTTTGTGGGAGCTTTGTGTTTGGCAGACAAAGAAAGAAAAATGAACTGAAAAACCTATAAAAATAGAGAAGCAGATGTGAAAGTAGTTATTACCCAAAATAATAATAATAACATTGGAGAGAAGTTGAAATTCTTATAGGAACCTTGTAAAGTGGACAAAATCTTCCTTCAAATAATAACTTTGGTAGCTGATGCATGAGCAATAATATATCAGAACCCTCTAATATTGCCTAAACACAGTCCCATAAAGCCACTTTCAATTTGCATGCTTTTCCAAAATCTTGTACCATCATTATAAGCAAATAATTATTTCAGCATTTCTTCATATTTATTTATTTTTATGGAATGAACAACACGGAGATCTCATATTTCTATAATGTTTCAACTGTTCTGGATTAGAATTCATATAAAACTTCACCTAGTTTTAATAAGATCTACTAAAAGAAAATTGAGATTTAATGACATTTAAAAACTGTCAAATTTAAATTTTATGACTGTTATTTTCAATCATTGTATCGTTTGTAAAGGTAGAAGCTTCAATGACATTTGTTGAAAAATGCCATAATCGGTCTTCTTATAATAATAATCAATTGTTAACAATGAACAATTACTGACAATCATAATTTGTTATTTTCAAGCATATTATGACTTTTTATCTTTGTTACTAAGTACTCAAAATTGAGTATTTTCTGTATTGTTATGGATATTGACGACAATTATTAAGTGTCAATATATATACACATATAATGACAATTTTCTATTGTCAATAATATCTTAACCATGACATTTTTTTGTTAAGAATATATGAACCATAACAAATATTTTTTTGTCAACAGACATTTTATCATGATATATTTTTTCTTTCTATCACCTAATTTCATATTACGACAATTCTGTATTGTCAATAAAAAAAACATTTTTTTTATATTTGTTATTTCTTTCAATCTTGTCATCAAACAAGATTTCCATAATCAAGTAATCCTAATTAAACTCAAAAATAAGAAAATACCTTAATATAAGTATCATAAAGTTGATAATACTTTTACAAAAAGATCGATTAATTACAATTGGTGAAGGTTCTACAAGAAACTATAGCTATTTAGGTACAATAAGTACATTGCACCCAAATTTTTGCCACTGGCCCTACAAAAAATCTAATAAACATATCAATTGCTCCATGGCTTCACTACTCCAATATATTCTTGCAAAACCTAGTAAGAAAACAAAAAAATCATTTTAGAGTTCAACTCGACACATCAATATTGACAATGATAATAATGAAAGAAGGTTTTACCTTTCCAACTTATCCACCTCACTCGATATTACCCAAAATATTGATGTTGTAACCTACACCCACAAGTATGAACACCCATATATAATCACAATAAAAGTTTTTCAAAGGTGTCTAAGCGATACTTTCACTCTCAAATAAACTAAAAAGTGCCAACGTCTCCCTTTCGCCCTCAAAGCCACCTAAAATGCTCCTAAAAGGTGGCTAAGTCACACTTTGTCTATGAAAGCATGTAAAATGCTCTTAAGATATATCTAAGCGACACTTTCAATCTTGAAACAAATTAAAAGTGATTAGGGCCTCACTTTGATACCCAAGAAGCAACATAAGCAATAATTTATCAATCCAAGCAACCAAGGTTGTCAAAAGGAAGGGAAAAGACCAATAACAACTTCTTATGACCTTTCACCCTATGAAGTCTTGTACCGAAGACCATCAAGACATAAAATTTATCCAATAAAAAAATGCAATACGTAAGTATGTGAGAATAAAGATTTGAATTAGGGTTAGAATTAGGGTGGGTTTAAAATTTTTTGAATTTAGCTTAAAAATTCGAGAGGTTTTCACAGTATATATCATTGCAATAATTTCACTTTCTAGGTTACACACATCAAAAAGCTCTAATACAATTTCATATGACTTTATCGTGCAATTTATTTTATCTAAATTACTGTATTCGTCTCATTTAGTTAAACGCTTGTTTGTGATTGGAAAGAGTTTTATTTAATAGAATATTCTTAGAGACTGATCGAATAGAAACTTAACCCTAAAATACAAGTAGGTGAAAAAAGTGTAAGATATGTTTTAATTAAATATTCATTCTTTTTAAAGAGAAGGGAGAAAGCATATAACAAATCTTACACCGTATTAAATTTAATATAAATTATTTATCTCTTTGAATTTGTTTGTCCCTATATATGGGTTACCAACCCTATAATGAATTCTATATTCTATGTATTTGGATTAAGAAAGCAAGCCACATCATTTCCAATAAGGTCACATCCAATAGGTATATATATACATAATCACTTCTTTAATGTATAATTTAGCAATAGGTTGAAGAATATAATTTGAGAGTGACTTGTCTCTTGTTAGCACTATCTATGGTGAAGTTTTGCCTTATTAGATGAGACCCTAGCTATATATGCTTCATTAATGGAAGGGTGTAAATATATATATATATATATATTTTTTTTCTTTTCAATAATTGGAGTCCTAAATTAATAAATTAGGCATATATTGTTGGATAATAATTAGAGTGATTGCAATTTAAAATTAATTGAGGTAGATTGATTTGGTTGGATTATATACTCTTTTTAACACTCAATCTTTTCATTAAATTTTGCTAAACGGTCCATTCAAATTTTAAAGAACAAATTTCAACGAATAGTGTTATTAAACCAATATGAGTAGACAATTGATTCGTGGTAAATTTTGATTTATACTAACACTCTTCGTGTGTGTGTGTGTATATATATATATATATTATTGAGAGCAATGTATCAGATTAAAATTTAATTCATTTTTTAATAAAACAACATACCTTTAAAAATTATTTTCTTTTCATTTTATTTTTCTAAATATGATATTCTGTATGGTTATAATAAAATCTTATTAAAACGTGAGGTTGATCACAATACAAATAACATATTGACACATGACGTGATTTTAAAAATCAAAAGCAATATTTAAAATGATTATCAAATAAGCCCCTAAATATTTTCTTCTTTTGGTTTTTTTTAATGAATATAGGTTTTTTTTTTTTTTTTAACAAATATACAGTGATTCAATTATTATTTATTAGTCATCAATATAAAAAAAACATAGCTTTTGGGAGCACTATGTTGTTAGTACAACTTTCTTTTAAGAGTGAGTACT